>BQNB010029547.1:0-53638 GCA_026074375.1 Tanacetum coccineum | reverse complement strand
GAGTTCACAATATCTTTAAATTCTTACATATTCAAGGTTATGTGAGATCCTCTTGCTGAATGTTTAGAAATATCTATAGTGAGATTAAAGTCCCTAAGTAACAACCATAGACAACTCCCTACAATATGTTTTTGTTGCTCTAATTCTTTCCATAAAATCCTTTTTTAGTACCACTATTACTAGCATAAACAAAACTGCAATAAAATTTGATATTACTCTAAATAACCTCCAAAATACAGAATATATACTAATGACCATGACTTTCATAAGAAAAGGATTCCATCCCAACAAAATTCTGCAACTTGTAGGACTGTGCTGTATATTAGAAATCCATTCCCACTGGCCAAAAATCTTATTTCCCACTCTTACAATACTGTTTTGCTTAATGTGAGTTTCAACAAAAGCACAAACTTGAAGATATTCCTCCTTTATAAATTTCGAATCTCCATTTTGTCTAGATTCATTACTCATACCTCTAATATTCCAGCATGCTAATTTGAAATCCATTGATAACTTTCACATAATACTCAATTGATTAATTAAGTATCACTACCAATAATTTCATCTGCATTTATTTCAATTCATTTGATTCTTAATTATATCCTCTTCCTCGTCATCATTGTCTGCATCACCTCTATTAACAGCCTGCCATCTAAGTTTGAAGTATTATAACATGTCATGGGACCATTTCTTAGAATTTTTAACAGTTGGTTTCTATTTCCTCAGGACATACCAATCCACTTCCAATCTCTCATCATGACAAACTGTGTTTTCATATTCCTCCATATCCATTTCTTCTGATAACACAACATATTTGATTAAACTTTTCTAAATGTTGTCCACAGTGTCAGAGTTAACCCTTCATATTTTCTCCAATGAAGGTGGTGATTCACATTTATTATTCCTTGCCATATCAGCATTCATCTCCTTCTTTTTTCCTTTATCCTTCAAATTATTCACATTATAGGTCTCGTTCTTTTTTTTTTCTTTAAGTCTATATTGAAACCTTTGATTCCCATTAACCGCATTACTTTTGTACCTTTGTTGAGCATTATTTCCATAGCCATAATTCTTTCTGTTCCTTACTGCCACAAATCCATCCTCATTATCATTCTTTCCATTATTTATCATATCCACTTTTTCCATTACATTTCTTTCTTTCACTGCTTTTGTACTTCTACTTTTGCATCCATTTTCTTTATGTCCAAACACACCACACGTACTACATATAACAGGTTTCCAATCATATTTAACTTTTACATACTTGGTCATAGTAATCTTATCCATAACATCCTTATAAACTATCTCAATTTTATTTGGTAAACCTTTAGATCTTACATCTCCACTAAAACTATAGCATACCCTGCTCTCCTAATACCTCTATGGCACGTAGATGTAGTCATGAAATCCATCATTATAGGCTTCCGCAACATACTGGCTAGAGTACTAATGCCTATTGGACTCCAAGCTTCAAGAGGAACATTAACTAGTCTGGACCAGATATGTATTTTACAAGGATTCACTTTTTCAATGTTAACACTAGGATCCCATTTTTGCACAACAATAGGCTTCCCTTTTACAATCCATGAGCTTTGATTGATAACATAGTTCATACCTTCCAAACTTTTGAACTTGAAAAAACACATCTCATTATTATCTACATGTATTTTATAACAACCCGTAAATTTTCATCAATGTAAATATCCATCTATTAAGTTAGATGCAATGTACTATCTATCTATTATATATGAACCACCTTTTTCAGGGAAATGTTTCACTTTATTACAATACCAATATCTCAATATGCAACGCAACTTGCATAACTAAAGTAAACAAGCTCATGCAACCTACCTATGGCAATCCTATCTTCATATATGTCAAGCAAACATGATAATATATCAAGTCAATATCTTAATATCATTTTTACAAATTACATTACTCATATAATATACCATTTGCAATGTTATATCAAGACAGACCTTAAACTATTATCGTATACCTCTAAAACCCTAATTCCATGTAAAGTTAATATCTAAAGTAAATGCATAAGCTACTAAAGCATATGTACAAGTAATATAACATCTCATTTGAAATATAAACTCCCTCCAAGTCAAAGTATAAGTCCTTTAAAGCAAAATGTATAAGTCATTAAGCATGACATCCAAAATAGCCGTTTTACCTTCGTTTTCCTAACAAATCCTATACAATTTATCAAGTACAAGTTTCAAGCAAGTCATATACTTCATTTAAAATCCATATTCATTCTTATTTCATGAAATTTCAAGAAATCCAAGTTAGAAACTCTAACCTAAGCTAAATAGTAAACCATGACCCGTTTCTTGGTTCTTATCCGTTTTTAACCTCAACCATTACTCAAATAATTTGTAATAACATAAATTACAACATTACAAATCACATTCCCTCATCATTTCACCATTTTTACAACAATGTACATGAATTGAATCAAAGAAACCCTAATCGAAGCCTAATTTTGATTCGCGACCCGTTTACTCATTTTTACCCATTTTAAACCCGAATCACTAATCAAATCTTGTTGTAAACCCTTAATACAAGTCTTATAATCTTTAATCTATCATTACTAATCAAATGTATACGAAAATAACCAATAAAAACCCTAGTTCAAGCCTTATGAACCCGCGACCTCTTTTCTTGCCTTTTGACCCATTTTAAAACTTCACTTTGCAAACAAGCACCACAATGATCAAGCTACTTACCTCCCAACCAGCTTACATGCACCTCTCCTAAATATCTAGCTCATTTCTTGGTTGCTTAAGAGGCCACATCACCTCCCTTGGTCCCTAAGTATGTCGTGGCACACCACCACCATAAACAACCTCCACATTACTCTAGCTACCACCATAGACCTCCCATGTCATCCCTAGATCTCCCAACACAGCATCTACAAGATCATTACACCTTGAAACTCCACCCTTGGCCTCCAAGGCCTCATTCGACTATAAAAGGGGCTACACACCCTTCATATCAACTCATCCCCCACATCTTCTTTCTATAACCTACAATAGCAGTAAATATCTAATCAAGGAAGTCCCAAGAGTCCCAAAAAGTAGAATACAAGTGAAGAATTGAATCCTTGAAGCCCCAAGACCCAAAACCTAGGCGTACGAAGCATTTCTACCCATTTCGACTTATTTTTGACCTTCAAGCCTCAAACCCAGGTTTTATAAACTTCATACCTGCTCCTATATTCTTATAATGTTCATATGATTGTGTTCATACTCTTATTAAATATTTTGAACTCAAACCATGCATGTTTTCTCTTTTTGATCCAAAACCGAACCTATAAACCCTAATTTCTTGTTTTTCTTAAATCTAAATGTTATAATGACTAAATATTGTTATAATCCATCTTAATTAATGTTAATATAACCACTGGTTGGGGTGTGGTGGGGGGGGGATGGTAGGAGGGATGTTTGGGATGTTGTGTGAGGGATTTTGGATTGGGGGTGAGGATTGTGGTGTTTGGAAGTTGATGTTGGTTTGGTAGAAGGAGATTTGTGAGGAATTTTTGGTTGAGTTGGGTTGGTGATGTGTGAAGGATGTTTTGTGGGGTGATGAGAAGCAAAGTATAAGTTAAATGTTGTGTGCTCCCGGTCCCAGCGTGTGATGGAGTGGGAGCGTGGTGAGCGAATTCAAGTGGAATGCGGGAGAAGCCAAGTAGTATAGCAAGGTAATATTGTCAGATGACTGGGAAATTGTGGGATGGTAATGGCTTTGTGGGGTGTAAGTGCAAATGGGCTGAAAGGAAAGGTCGTATGTGTCTAAGTTAATTTAATTTCTATCAATAGCCATGTCAATTATTTTCAACCAAATATTCAATGGTGCCTTTGTTTATTCATTTCATCATCCCTAGCAATGTCTTGTCCTTTGTCGCGCAAAGTGGAGCCCAATGTGTAAATAATTTGTCAAATCCAGCCTGTCTTATAAATAAAAAAAGAAAAAAAAAACATGAATCATATAGCCCACTCTCCATAGCCCATCCGTCCTTCCGATCAGATTTAATCCCTTGTCCTTCGGCTGTGTATCTCTCTCAAAGTTTATGACTACCTTCTTATTCTAAATCCAAAAGTTATTCAAAGTTAATATTAATTGATTAAGCTTGATTGTGTCTTTAATACGTAGTGTGTTATAAAATTGATCTTAGGTGATGTCTAGTGTGTTGCCTGAAATCAATTAAATATATCAAAAGACCTCAATTGTAATTTGGCCAAAATCTAATTAAATTCATGTTGTGTGAATGTAATCACAATGTCATTATCTAATCTCATCCCCCATTCCCCCTTTTAATATTTATCAAATTCTCAATAATGTTTCTCATCAAATTTCATAATTTCTTGAAGTCTAGCTTTTCTAATTGTGAAATTAAGCTTATTTTTCGTTTATTTGTGTTCCCCCCAAACAAACAACCGCCCAACCCTCCGACCCCCCCCGTACACTAAACCACAACCCATGATCCTAACTACATCAACAGATACAAAATATAGTGAACCAAGTCATACTACAACGCTTATGAACTAACCACCCTTTGCCAGTAATATCTCTATATTGATCCCAAACCAACCCCATAAACCCAAATAATCATGTTTATTCCATAACTCTCCAAAGTAAAACTGACTCAATAATGTTATAACCATCTTAACTAATGTTTAATATAACCAATTTGTTTAGTCTATGAAAGAAATTGAATTGAAAAACCCCCGCGTTTTTGGTTTAGAACACCTAATTCGACCCGTTTTTGATTTCCTGGCCTTAACAATCGTTATATTTAAACTTATCGAATACGTAAATATCTTATTTTAGCTTATATTAGTAAGCTATAACCTGCAAATATCTTTTGGAATGTTAAAAATAGCTTGCATGCAAATTTGGACTTGTTTTGTAAATCATTTTCATGCAAGGGGTATATACTGTAACTTTTGAAAACTTATAAGTACAAGGACTATTTTTACCAAATCCAAAGTTATCACTATTTGGTCCTGCATTATGTCACTTTCCAAAGTACCTCGGTTTACTTTTGTACATTCTTTTTAAACTAGAAGGACCAAACTTGTAAAAGTAAAAACTCCAAGGGTATATTTTGCCATTTTTCATTCTTAAGGGTCTAAAATGTAACATTTTGAAAAAGTGTGAAAATATGTTCAAAACCTTATAAGACATAACATTAATTAACTCTTGACAGCTTAATCATTTCAATTATTGAGCAAAAACGCTTAAAAAACAATTATGATCTAACTATTATAGAAATCAATCAACGATGTGCATTATAAAAATCCTATTTCCCGAATCTATATCGTATCACAATACTAGGGACTTCATATTTAGGGGTTTTCATCTGGTATTAAGTTCAGACTGAGTTGTTTTGGGTTTACGATTTTAAAGTGCCATAGCTCCTCAAACGTTTACTGAATGACCTCTGAATTATGATGGCCCGAACGGTGATACAATACTCCCTAATAATTGAATCACAGATATACATTATACCTTATAAAGTTTTGAAAACATAACAATCAAACTAAGACTTGACATATTACCCCAGGTTGCGTGTGACGAAGCCGTTACTTTCATTCCATATACCTTGAGCTACAAATCAAAGTTTCCTTATACTTTAAGGTGAGTTCATACTCGTTAAATGATTTATAAACCCGGAGGGGCTACATGCTATAAAAACCATAATGCAATTATTCTGTATGCTTAATCCAGATTTTATTATTGCCTAAGTAACTACTTTTGCCTTTAAGTCCCCAATATCATGAACCGTTAATTACTCTACGGAGTGAGCACGAATGTTGTGAATAGATCTATTTGGGATTGGCCTCCCTGTTGGTGTACCCAGTTATATCGGTAACCAATTGCACACCATTAGAATATAACTGCGGGTGTTTTGGCAAAGGCACCCGTTGGGGCTATAACGTATCAAATATATCCCAAGGCTTCGGATTCATGAGCTAATGGCAATAATATTGTTTTACAAATAACGGGTGTATAACAACGTAACCCAATATCGAATTTGCATTCAAATTATTTAACTTAAACCTATGAATATCACTCAACCTTTGTGTTGACTTTTTAGCATGTTTTATCTCAGGTAATTAAGCAACTTATGGCACGGAGTGGCGAGGACTTGAAGATGGCAAAACTGTTATCATTTAAACTTTGTGTTTTAGATTTTGGGACCTTTCATTTGTAAAAACTCTGATGAAATAATGAATGATAACTAAATTTTCAAAAATGACTCTTTTTGATTCGTTTTCTATGATTATGACTATTGTACCTTGAAGTAATACCCCAGATTAGCTTCCGCTGCTATATGTAAAAATGGGGGTGTTACAGATTTGGTATCAAGAGCCACGTTATAGAGAATAAGGTTGAAACCTGTCACACCCCGCCAAGGCGGAAACGCGAGGCGTAAACAAGAATGGATATCATCACAACACATGGTGTCTGTATAGAGAATACTAAAAAGAAAACTAAAGTAAAGCAATGACACAAAGTGTCATAACAATACCCAAAATCTAATGGTGTCTTTATTAATGAGAAAGAGTCTCGTCAATAAATGACATGCAAAAAATAATCCAAACAATTCATGCAAACGCAATTATTCAAAACAAAACACATAAATAAACTCCAAGCATCCTACGATCTCTTCTAGCCACTTCGCTCTATCTTAGCACCATTAAGCTCACCTAAAAATGATGCTTAAAATGTCAACATAAAGTTGAGCGAGAATCATAGGTTTACGACAAACAACAAAATCCAAAATAAACTTTTAATTAGCTGCTGCAATTACCAAAACAATTCAGGACAACAATTAACAACAACGGGATGGAACGTGCCCACGATCCACAATCATACCAAAACAATGAGGTAGGCGTACCTCGCCGCTCCACTAATAGTCATAGAAAGGAATACAAATCCTAATTCCAGACTCTTGGTACCGAATTCACAATATCACAAGGAGTTGATCACCTCCAAGGATCTTACCCACAAAGTAGCGAAGTCCACAATCTCATAACCCCTGGGTAAACGTACCCCAAGCTCCAAATCTCACAACATAACAACATCAACAAGACAAGACAAGACAAGCAAAACAAAACAAGACAAGACAAGACAAGCATCATTCTCACCCTAAAATAACATTAGAAAAATGGGCTATGAAACTCACCTTTGCTTATCTTTCCAAAAGATTCCAACAATAAGCTTCACAAACAACTAGCACAAATCTATACAACAAATTAACTCGTGTTACACGCTTCTAAGCCAAAAGCTTAATGCACATGTAACAATCATATGATGGATGTATAAGGTGTTTAGTTACCACTCACGGGTCACCTCACAACCATGTCCCGACATTTAACCAATTCGTTTACACATATTTTTATTTTAAAGTCATACAATTACCAAAACGTAGAATTTTGACAGCGTTACTCAAAACCTCTATTACTGATCCTCCATAATTTCATACCAAACTAACCTAGTTAATTTATAAAGTATATTAACTACCTCATGATTCCCAAGAGCCATTTACATGCACAAGTACTCCTAAGAAAATCAAACTTCAAAATAGTCCCAATTCGGATCTGATTGCACACTAAAAAGATATCCAAAAAACCATACTTAGACAACAAATCAGATGCTAAAAATTTATGGAAGTTTAATAGACACATAGAACTAGACTTTTTGTTAAAGGGCTAATAAAAATCGAATTTTAAGTGGGGGTTTTATACCTCGTAATCTGACCTAAATCTGACCCGTATTTACTGCTTTGATAACTTTTCTTGCAACCAACGTTTGAATGACTTCCAGGCCTCATAAACCTTCGAGGCCAGATGTTCTGAAAACTAGACTCTTTGAGCGATGTTATAGGCACCGGAAACTTGACAAAATCTATTACCATCATTGATATAATGGCCGAACAACACAGCCCTAATTCTGCCTCAATCTAAATCAAATTCTAACGCGAATTAAGTTTAACCAATTACATCCATAAGCTTCTAATTAAACCCTAATCATTATAACATGATTATTATATCATTAATTTACTGATTTTACAAAACCCTAATTCCATCATAATAAATATTACATGAATTAATGATTAATAACTAACAAGGATTAATTAAAACTTACCTTAAAGCTTGATTTCTTCACAAAAGCAAAAACCCTAATTTTTCCTTCTCTTTTCTCTCTTGTTCGACCGGCCACACAAAGGGGGTAGGGGTTTAGGATTTTATTTTGTATTTATAGGCTCCCAATTAATTATAGATAAGATCTAATTAGTATTTGTTTCCTTTTAAAATTCATTTTTTCTTTCCTTTTCCTCTAAAATTCATTTTTACTATTCATGTATAAAAAATAATTTTATTTATTTATTTATTAATTACTTAATTATATGCTTTACCTTAAGTTTTTATAAAAACCTAAGCTTATTTGAGCATACCTTTTTGCATAAACACAATTTACTAGACCTTTAAAAAAATTAACTTTTCTTTTTAGTAAACCTAAACATTTCCAAAATAGAAATTTCATTTCTTTCTTTTTTCTAACTAGACTAGAACCAATCTCCTCCAATATTAACTTAACCTCAATCGTAAATACGTATACGTATAATTACTTACACAATTAACGTGAAACCGCTTCAATCACCAAAATCATTTCCTTGTCACCAAAAGTGAACGAAATGAATTCCACAAAATCCAACACAAATCCAATCCCAATGAGACGGTCACGCTCAATGGATTGATTATGCAATCTCACATATCCCACACAAACACATATAAACACGTATAAACACATATAACACATAACCCATACTTATAGAACAAATATTTAGGTCAACACTACGGTTGACTCAACGAAGCTCAAACCGAGGTGCTTTATTGTCACAGTATCCCCAACTTGAGAAAATATCGTCTCGAGATTTAACTACTCGAGCTATTAGCACTATCGACAAACAACTGAGGACACTTAGACCTCATTTGATCCTTGCGTTCCCAAGTAAGCTCAGGACCACGCTTCGAATCCCAACGAACTTTCACTAATGCTATCATACTACGCTTTTACTCATGACCTCTCGGTCCACAACACAACCATCAAAGGTTCCTTGACAAAACAAAGAGTCTTGTCAAACTTAATCTCGACTAACTTCCACAATCCGAATCCAACTGCTAATGAATTTGCTTACCCCCACAATGGTGCAATTAGCAACACGACAACCCTAACAAAAGAACAAACCCACTAACTGAACCTCGCTCGTCATCAAAGAAAACCATCAAAACCCTTAAGTGTTGGAACAACGTGTTTTATATCTTAACCTCGCAACTCATCAAACAAGAACTGTCTTGAAATTCCAGATATAAATGTTCCAATGCTCAACGTATCAAAAGAACTCCAATGCAAATTCAGGTTTACTCAAACTTTCAGCACCTCCCAATCTAATTTCTGATACTCAGCTCATAAGACAGAAATTCTCAACTGAACTATAGGCCCAATCCATCCAAGGATCTCAAATGGTCCTACATAACTCGGTTCTAACTTGTCTTTCTTCCAAACATACTACACCTCTCTAAGGTTGAGACATCAACCACCCCATAATCTGCATACAGCATTAATTTAAAGTTTCCCACTACTATCAAGCAACTTATTGCACTTTGGCTGCATAAATCCTTTCCTGTATTACCACTATCTTGTTGGTTGTTTCTTGTACCAAATTTGATCCATTCAACTCACTCTCTCTAGTTACAGCTCATAAAACGGTAACCTACATTCCTTCCAAACCATGCTTCCAAATAAGCACATCCATACTCGAATGAGAACCCCACCTTAGGAAAAACTCATCTCTACGAAAGTGAGTATTTCCATTACCTCTAAAAAATACTACCATACATGTCCTAAGCATAGCTATGAACGGGGTGGACTTAGTCCAGTCCATTAACACCACCCAACTCGCAACGTATCCACTACTCACACTTGGTAACTTGACAACAAAAGTCCTTAGTTATCCTTCCCACTTCAACTCGGTAATTCAGTTTTTAGCAACATCCTATAGATCTTGAACCGACTTCCTCTTCTGAATACGCTAAATACTTACTACCACAACTAGCTATATCCTTCTTCATACACAGCTATCGATTAGTTAACCTAAAACCACACAACAATGTATCCGCTCCAAGGTGGATAGAATACTTTGTCGTATACGCCTCTTCAATAGCCAAGGTCATTATATCTCTCCAAATGGAGGTCCGAACCTTGTCTAACCAATATGAACCACTCTCCATCTCTTTTCACACTCGTTGGTCCAAGCCACGTAACATCTTATGTTGACGCGTTCTTTGCTTTGGACATCTTATCTTATGCCACAAACATCCTTTTTCTCAAAACTAGATCAGATCGTCGTACATCTATCTTGAACTCATTCTTAGCTTTACTCCTTCTTCCTACTCCACGGTACAACATCTACATTTGCCTTTCCCAGATGGTACTTGGCCTCAAAATCAAACTCACTAAATAACATCCATCCATCATCTTTACCTCATGTTCAATTCTTCCGATTGAAAGCGTGTTGGAGACATTCATGAATCCAAAAGATTACTCCTCCCATGTCTCGTTTAACTTAATGCCTCTAGCATTATAAGGCAAAACCTACCATGTTAGTCATGCAATCCTTCATAAGAACCTTCAGTTGTCGTGACATACAAGCAATCACCTTCTCCCTTTTTTTCCAAGCATGCTTCCAAATCCTTGCTTCGCGCGTCATAATATACTACGAAATCGTTTGCTCCTTCCGGCAATGCCAAGATTGGCTCATTACCCATTTGATTCCTTCCACATCTAGATAGATTCCTCTTTGCTCCGCTTCCACGTTGTTGGAAAACTTTACGTACATCTTCTCTTCCTTCCATGACTCAAACGAATCATCTGTCACTGCCACTCGTACTCCTCCTTAGACTTCGAGTCGGTTTAAAATATCGTCTGTATATATACGTTAACTAGCTTGTCTATATACGACCATGTACACCCGGCTCATTAACTCCATGAAAACCGCTGGTGCATTGGTTAACCCAAAAGGACATAGCCATAAACTTCAACGTATCCATTACGCATCCTAAAAAAATAGTCTTGGCTACGTCATCCCCGTGCACCCTCCATTGGTGACATCACATACCAATTTTCTATCTCACTCTTCTCGAGATAATCTATGCACATTCTAAACTACCTACCTTTCTTCCTACCAAGCAATACAGATGCTTCCCACCATAACTTACCATTCGAACCAACCCTCACCTTGCAAATCCTGCACTCATTCCACACCTCTTGCCTTTCTAAAGACGTCAAACGACACGAGCCTTCGCATATCCGAGTCGCTCCTTGTACTAATTCCATACGAAATCCTATTTTACCGACGAGGGTAAAACCTACTAATTCCTTAGGAACACTTTAGAGGGCTTACATACTACAAAGATATCACATAATCTCAACTCATCTTCCTTGGTACTCCTACGAGACCTCATATTCTCTTTAGTTTGTTTTCTCCATGAACCTTAAACACTCTCCAAATTACCAAGGCATTTTAACTACCTTCTCGTGGCATACCATCTCAGCCTAGTCTCAAAACCAAATCTCTCCTACGACATACATCAACAACTCTCATAACTAAGAGGTACTAAAATCAAAAGTTAAAACGAGAACATCCTCTAATTCCAGATTAGGATCGCGAATAATTCCATTCGCATTCACTACCAATCAATCACAACCTGACACCACCCAAGAAGATACGTCCCTAACACCAACTCTAGCGCACCACGCCATGAGGAATTTCAAATTCATATCACCAATTGGAAGGACCCAAAAAACACACAATTCCAAAAAGAAAAAAAACAACCGAATGTAAACGTCGACAAGAAGAACGAACCCTCCGACCTAACAAACGCATCAAACATTGCTAGAAACACCCCCAATGAATAATACTACAACCACGACCCATTAATTTTAAAAGATTAAACCTTTGACCAAAACCGATTTTAACCCAAGGAAACTTTCCCACATAACCTTATATAACAATCATTTAAAAAAATAGAATCACCTTAGTTAATAATGCCAAATAATTTTAGTGTAAAAATAAATTTAAATAAAATTTTCATAAACTTATTATAATTATGGTATTTTTTCATAAAAGAAATCAAAAAGATGATTTATGAAAAAAAATCGTGTGCATTTTTATTTATATAAATTATTTTTTAAAAGAAGTTTATAAACACCTAAACAATATGGTATCAACTAAACAATACATTACTTTCAAATGGAATTTAATGACTCACACAACACAAAACATCAAGATAGCAAAATAGACTCTAAAATACCTTAAGAAGTCCCAATACCAGAATATTAATTTACTGTAAAAAAACGAACACGACAAGAACTCTTACAAACCAAACAACCATAGGACTCAACCCATCCAAACAGGGGGGGTCTTAGAAACCAAACCAAAAAGTATCGAAACCTTTAACAAAGAAAACAATCAAAACCCGAAATGGAGAACTTAGAACACCAGTTCTATGATAACACCCTAGAATACCAACACGAGCGTTGGATATCTCAACGAACAACGAGCTAACGAACCAACTTAAGAATCAGGACGACAATACCAACATGTATCCGATGTATCCGCAAACGATAGATGAAAGGGAACCTTACCATCTATGCAACCCAACCTAATATAATCGCCCGATCTGTTAAGAGAGGAATTCTCCAACCACACAACCATCCTCACAGGATCTCACATCACATCTACACTACCATCTACACAACTATCCAGACTTACATCCTTACATAATACATACAAGCAACAATGATCAATGCAATCTAAGTCACAAGTTTACGTGTGTGTTGCCTTTATAATTATGTTCGCGATCATAATTATAATTACACCTTTTTAACACGTGTACTTACTTCCAAGACCACACATCTCAATGATAACACACATCTACCACATAGCACTTAATAATAATCCAAATATAACTCAAACATGATAATCCATCGAACGAACCATAAAATCCCAATCGACCAAATGAAACAGAAGTCACATCGTGACCCAAAATATAAAAGCAATCCTCGATTATAGCAACGCATCGAGGTAGAAAACAAAATAAACTTATGTTGGGCCTCGCTTGGGTTTGACTTTTCTCTCTCAAAAGTCACCCAACTTCGCTGGTCCAGTGAGGTAAACAATCTCCCAACGATATCTCCTAGGGGTAGGGGAAGACATGACTAAAACAATAACAAAGGGGTATATACTATTAGATCCCCATAATGAAAAAGTATATATTCATATATAAAAGTAGTATATTCCAAATAGAAAGAAATTCAAAGCTTTTAGGTAGCGGGAACATACGGTAATATACTACACAAACACTTATGCCCTAAAATGCAACTATATGAGGGACCCTTAAGCTATAGTCTAGGCTCAACCACCTAGTTCTCTATAACCAAAGGCTCTGATACCAATCTGTCACACCCCGCCAAGGCGGAAACGCGAGGCGTAAACAAGAATGGATATCATCACAACACATGGTGTCTATATAGAGAATACTAAAATGAAAACTAAAGTAAAGCAAAGACACAAAGTGTCATAACAATACCCAAAACCTAATGGTGTCTTTATTAATGAGAAAGAGTCTCGTCAATAAATGACATGCAAAACATAATCCAAACAATTCATGCAAACGCAATTATTCAAAACAAAACGCATAAATAAACTCCAAGCATCCTACGGTCTCTTCTAGCCACTTCGCTCTATCTTAGCACCATTAAGCTCACCTGAAAATGATGCTTAAAACGTCAACATAAAGTTGAGCGAGAATCATAGGTTTACGACATACAACAATATCCAAAATAAACTTTCAATTAGCTGCTGCAATTACCAAAACAATTCAGGACAACAATTAACAACAACGGGACAGAACGTGCCCACGATCCACAATCATACCAAAACAATGAGGTAGGCGTACCTCGCCGCTCCACTAATAGTCATAGAAAGGAATACAAATCCCAATTCCAGACTCTTGGTACCGAAGTCACAATATCACAAGGAGTTGATCACCTCCAAGGATCTTACCCATAAAGTAGGCGAAGTCACATCTCATAACCCTGGGTAGGAACGTTACCCCCGCTCTAAATCTCACAACATAACAACATCAACAAGACAAGACAAGAAAAGACAAGACAAGTATCATTCTCACCCTAAAATAACATGAGAAAAAGGGGCTATGAAACTCACCTTTGCTTAGCTTTCCAAAAGATTCCAACAATAAGCTTCACAAACAACTAGCATAAATCTATACAACAAAATAACTCGTGTTACACGCTACTAAGCCAAAAGCTTAATGCACATGTAACAATCATATGATGGATGTATAAGGTGTTTAGTTACCCTCATGGGTCACCCCGACACCATGATGGCCCAGACATAAAACCAATTCCTTTTATACATTATTTCAAAGTCTTACAATTTACCCGAAAATGTAGAATTTTGACACGACTTAACGTACTCAAAACCTCTACTTACTGACCTCCATAATTCATACCAAAAATCACCTATGTTTATTTATGTGTATATTAACTACCTTATAATTCCCAAGAGCCATTTACATGCCATAGTAGCACCTCCCGACTCACCAGAAAAATCAAACTTCAAAACAGTCCCAATTCGGATATGATTGCACACTAAAACGTATGACCCTAAAAACCATACTTAGACAACAAATCAGAGGCAAAAGATTTATGGAAGTTTAATAGACACATAGAACTTGACTTCTGTAAAAGGGCTAAGCTAAATTAGAATTTTAAGTGAGGGGTTTTATACCTCGTAATAGGACCTAAATCTGATCCGTATTTACTGCTTTGACAACTTTTCTTGCAACCAACGTTTGAATGGCTTCCCGACCTCATAAACCTTCGAGCCCGGATATTCTGAAAACTAGACTCTCTAAGATTTGTTATAGGCAGCGGAAACTTGACAAAATCTATTACCATCATTGAGATAATGGCCGAACAACACAGCCCTAATTCTGCCTCAATCCAAATCAAATTCTAACGCGAATTAAGTTTAAACCAATTAACATTCCATAAGCTTCTAATTAAACACCTAATCATATAACATGATTATTATATCATAATTTACTGTTTTACAAAACCACAAATCCTTCATAATAATTATTACATGAATTAATGATTAATAACTAACAAGGATTAGTTAAAACTTACCTTGAAGCTTGATTTCTTCATAAAAGCAAAAACCTTAAATTTTCCTCCTCTTTTTTCTCTTGTTCGACCTGTCACACAAAGGGGGGGGTGGTTTGGGATTTTATTTTGTATTTATAGACCCCTAATTAATTATAGATAAGATCTAATTAGTATTTGTTTCCTTTTAAGATTCCTTTTCCTCTAAAATTCGTTTTTTACTATTCATGTATAAAAAAATATTATTTATTTATTTATTAATTACTTAATTATTTGCTTGACCTTAAGTTTTTATAAAAACCTAAGCTTATTTGAGCATACCTTTTTGCGTAAATGCAATTTACTAGACCTTTAAAAATAATTAACTTTTCATTTTTATTAAACCTAACATTCCAAAAATAGAAATTTCATTTTTTCCTTATTCTAACTACTAGAACCTAATCTCCTCCTAATATTACTAACACAATTAACGCGAAACCGCTTCAATCACCAAAATCATTTCCTTGTCACCAAAAGTGAATGAAATGAATTCCATAAAATTCAACACAAATCCAATCCCAATGAGACGGTCACGCTCAATGAATTGATTATGTTATCTCACATATCCCACACAAACACATATAAACACCCCCGTTATAAGAAAATAAAAAAAATACAACACATAAACACCATAACCCATACTTATAGAACATATATTTAGGTCAACACTACGGTTTGACCAACCTGCTCAAGCCACGGTTGTCACAAAACCTTAACTATAACTACTTTTCTTTTTCCATCCAAGAAAGTCCTCTGTGCCGCTATATCTTTCGAAATGGTATGTAAAGATACATAACTATTATTTACCGCTGGGTTGTTAAACAAAACGATGTCTTTTCCTGACCATCCTACTTTCAATGTGGAGGATGCCTTTTCCTCAAACTTCCCAAACTATCTTCCTCCGGCTTCTCCGGATTATATCTCGACTTCACCGGGAAAAACTTACTCTAGCTCTTCCAAATCCTTTGGAATAGTCCCTCTAGCTTCACTAACTCTTTCATTATTTCATGATGATCCCTACATGAAAGCTTTGAAAGCCTTTGATACAGAAAAATCACCTATCCCGCCTCCAACTATCATACCTCCATCTTCAATACCTAATCCTCAAGAATTTTTGTTACCCAAGAAACAAGGCCGATCATCTTATTCTACTTCCTCCCTACCTCAAGCCTTTGAGATAGGGGAAAGCTCACGAAAGAAATTATGAATTACTTAGGAGAACTCTCTCTCGATCGTATTGTGCATAAAGAAGATAAAGTTGAAGGTCTCAGAAAAGGACGAGTAATCATCCAACAAGATTTCGATATTTTGGAAGCTGAACTTCAACAAGCTCGTGCCCAAATTACCAAACTCCAGAGGAAACAAATGGGAAGTAACCATAAGATTTCTCTAGCCCACTTCAGGATCACTGAACTAGGAGACATTATTAATGACATGCATATTCGTCACTAAGCGGATATAGAAAATCTCCAAGACTGCATCAACGAACTCAAGAACTGTATGGAATGATCATCCAACTACTAGCTTAGATTCCAGTATTAGCTTTTAACCTAGCCATAAGATGTGTAGTATAAATAAAAATACTTGTCAAATCTTAACTATGTATAGTACTAAGGCAAGTTGTTCTTAATACAAAGGTAATACCGTTATATACTTTTTTGTTTCACCAATCTATTCATTTCATCTCATCATCATTCATCCTTCATCATATGCATCATTATTCACCATAATCATACCACAACCTCTAGAAAATAATGCTAACAAATACCTGACTTTGTTAGTATTTATGGTTTCAATATTGTTATTGCTAAAATGCTTAATGTTCAAAAATAATCTAAAATATTTCATTTTAAGCATTTTATCTTAAGTATAACATTGTAAAACTTGTGATATTATTCTTATTACGTGTTGTCTTTTGTTGATAGAATGCCTCCCAAAAGGACGTCAACATCTGAAGCACCGGTCATGACTCAAGCTACCATTAGAAGCACAAGCTGCAACAATGGTAAGTGCTAGTAATCCCAATAGGAACACCGGTCCTACTGGAACTCCTGTATTAAAAATGGGAAACTATAGAGAGTTCATCAGCTGTCAACCTTTCTACTTTAATGGTACGGAAGGAGCAGTTGGCCTTACCCGCTGGTTTGAACGAACTGAATCAGTATTCTCTCGTAGCAGATGTGCTGAAGAAAACAATGTAACATTTGCTACTGGTACTCTAACTGACGATGCCTTGTCCTGGTGGAATGCATATGCCCAGCCTATGGGAGTAGAGAAAGCCAATCAAATCACCTGGACTGAGTTAAAAAGGCTTCAGACAAACAAGTATTATCCCCAGACTAAAATCAGAAAAATGGAAAAAGAACTTTACAATCTGACTGTAAAGGGAAATGATCTTAAACCTTATGTTAGAAGATTCCAAGAATTAACAATCCTATGCCCGAACATGGTGCCAAACACCAAGAAACTCTTGGAAGCTTTCATCGGGGGACTACCTCAAAGCATTGAAGGAAATGTTACTGCCTCTAGACCTCAAACTTTAGAGGAAGCCATTAACATAGCCCAAAGGTTAATGGATCAAGTAACCAAGCATACTCCTGTGCAAGTATCAAGTGACAACAAATGAAAGTTTGATGACAGAAGAACTTTCAACAACAACTACCGTAACACCAACACCAACAATCGCTACAACAATCACCAACTACAACAAAACCGAAGGCAAGAAGCTGTTAGAGCTTATGCTGTTACTCCATCTGGAAATAATAGGTATGCCGAAGACCTCCCATTATGCAAGATATGCAATCTCCTTCACACCGGACCTTGTACTGGTAAATGTAATATTTGCAACAAGGTATGCCATTTGACTAAGAACTGCCGAAACAAGAAGCCAGCCACTGGAAGTAATCAACTACCAGTGACAATTGTATGTCATGCCTATAGAGAAAAAAGGCATTATACAAATCAGTGCCGAAAGACCAACATCAATGCCTAGGGAAGATCCTACTTGTTAAGAGATAAAAATGCTCATCAAGACCCGAACGTGGTTACGGGTATGTTTCTTCTAAATTAGCATTTAGCCAAAGTATTGTTTGACTCTGGAGTTGATAGAAGCTTTATATCTATATCTCTTGCCTCTATGCTAAATATTCCGTCTATTACAATAGATACCTTTTATGATATCGAAATGGCTGACGGAAACTTAGTAAGCACAAACACCATTATCAAAGGCTGCACTTTAACTTTGTTAAATAAACCTTTCAAAATCGATCTCATGCCAATTAAACTCGATAGTTTTGACGTTGTCATTGGTATGGACTGGTTGTCCAAGTATCATGCCAAAATTCTCTGTGACGAGAAAGTCGTTCACATTCCTATCAACGGTGAAACTCTAATCATTCAAGGTGATCAAAGTAAAACTCGATTAAAGCTTATATCCTGTATAAAAACCAAAAGGTATATCTCCCGAAGTTGTCAAGTTTTCATGATTCAAGTAATGGAAAAGAAATCAGACGAGAAAAGACTAGAAGATATCCCCGTAGTCAAAGAATTTTCTGATGTTTTTCTTGAAGATCTACCTGGTCATCATCCTGTTCGCCAAGTAGAGATCCAAATCGACTTAATCGCCTGAGCAGCGCCTGTAGCCCGAACACCTTATAGATTGGCTCCTTTAGAAATTCAGGAGTTGTCTAACCAACTTCAGGAACTAGCTGACCGAGGTTTCATTCGACCAAGTACATCGCCTTGGGGAGCTCCTGTCTTATTTGTTAAAAAGAAAGACGGGTCTTTTAGAATGTGCATCGATTACCGAGAATTGAATAAACTTACCATAAAGAATCGTTACCCATTACCCAGGATCGATGAATTATTTGATCAACTTCAAGGTTCAAGCGTTTACTCAAAAATCAACTTAAGATCAGGCTATCATTAACTGAGAGTAAGAGACAAAGATATTCCTAAGACTGCTTTCAGAACAAGATACGGACATTATGAATTTTAGGTCATGGCATTTGGTTTAAATAACGCACCTGCTGTATTCATGGATCTCATGAACCGTGTCTGTAAACCATATTTGGATAAATTCGTAATAGTATTTATCGATGATATTCTTATCTACCCTCGTAACAAAGAAGAACACGCAAATCATCTAAGAATAATCTTAGAATTACTCCGAAATGAAAAATTGTATGCCAAGTTTTGTAAATGTGATTTCTGGATTCGTATCGTGCAATTTCTTAGACATCTCATTGATAGTCAAGGGCTTCATGTTGATCCTGCCAAGATTGAAGCTGTTAAGAACTGGACATCTCCTACTATACCCACAGAAGTGCGTCAATTCTTAGGACTCGCCGGCTATTACCGAAGATTTTTCAAGATTTTTCAAAAATTGCAAAGCCTTTGACTAAATTAACTCAGAAAAACAAGAATTATATCTGGGGCGAAGAACAAGAATCAGCTTTCTAACTCCTTAAACAAAAACTCTGTGAAGCACCAATCTTAGCATTACCAGAAGGAAACGATGACTTTGTCGTTTACTGTGATGCTTCTCTTCAAGGTCTAGGAGTTGTATTAATGCAAAGAGAAAAAGTCATTGCATATGCATCTCAACAACTCAAACCTCACGAAGAAAACTATACCACTCATGATCTTAAATTAGGAGCAGTAGTATTTGCTCTTAAATTCTGGAGACACTATCTATACGGTACAAAGTGTACAGTTTTCACTGATCACAAAAGCCTTCAACACATTCTTTGTCAAAAAGAATTAAATATGAGGCAACGCCGATGGTTAGAATTACTCGCAGATTATGATTGTGAGATTTGCTATCATCCTGGAAAGGCAAATGTTGTGGCAGATGCCTTAAGCCGGAAGAAACAAATCAAACCACTCCGAGTTAGAGCATTGATCCTAACCATTCATCCAAAATTACCGTCTCAAATTCTTAAAGCTCAAACTGAAGCCCTCAAAGAAGAAAATGTCAAAACCAAAAACCTACAAAGAATGGACAAATCATTTGAAATACGTCCTAATGGAACTCGTTGTATCAAAAATTGAAGTTGGTTACCACTTTTTGGCGGTTTAAGAGATTTGATCATGCATGAGTCTCATAAATTTAAATATTCTATTCACCCGGGTTCTGATAAAATGTACCACATTCTAAAGAAACTCTATTGGTGGCCTAACATAAAGACAATAATCACGGAATATGTTGGCAAATATTTGACATGTTCTAGAGTTAAAGCAGAATGTCAAAAACCATTCAGCTCAGGAATTCCTATGTGTAAATGAGAAAGGATAACAATGGATTTTGTTACAAAGCTACCCAAAACCTTAATCGGACATGACACCATTTGGGTCATTGTCGATCGCCTTACCAAATCCGTACATTTCATACCCATTCGAGCGACTGATAGTATGGAAATTCTTACAAGGTTATACATCAAAGAAAAAGTCTCTCGACATGGCGTGCCAATCTCCATCATCTCAGATCATGACAGTCATTTCACATCCAGATTCTGGAAATCATTGCAAAATGCTTTGGGTACTCAATTAGACATGAGTACAGAATATCATCCTGAAACTGATGGACAAAGTGAAAGAACCATCCAAACACTCGAAGACATGCTTCGAGCATGTGTCATAGATTTTGGGAAAGTATGGGATAAACATTTACCATTGATAGAATTTTCCTATAATAACAATTATCATGCCAGTATCAAGGCAGCACCATTCGAAGCACTTTATGGACAAAAGTGCAGATCACCTGTTTGTTAGGCCGAAGTTGGAGATGTTCAACTCACGGGACTAGAAATAATTCATGAAACTACTGAAAAGATCATGCAAATTGGTCAACGCTTGCAAGCTGCAAGAGATCGGCAAAGAAGTTACGCCATTGTAAGGTAAAAGCCTTTAGAATTTCAAATTGGCAATCGTGTTATGTTAAAAGTATCACCTCATAAAGGTATCTTTTGATTTGGAAAACGTGGAAAACTTAATCCCCGATACATTAGACCATTCAAAATCCTTGAATGGATTGGTCCAGTGGCATACAAACTAGAGCTTCCTGAAGAGCTTAGTAATGTCCACAATACTTTCCACGTTTGTAATCTCAAGAAATGCTTATCCGATGAATCTCTCATCATTCCAATGAAAGAACTTCAACTCAACGACAAACTCAACTTTGTAGAAGAACCGGTGGAAATTATGGATTGTGAAATCAAGCAACTAAAACGAAGTCGTATTCCTATAGTCAAAGTGCGATGGAACTCTAAAAGAGGACCAGAATTTACATTGGAACGCGAAGATGAAATTCGTGCCAAATATCCTCATCTGTTTTTAAACATCACTTCAAAATCCAATTAAATCTCGGGACAAGTGATAAGTGCTTAATTACACATATCTTTTACCTCTAAAAACGAGCTTAAATGACCAAAAACAGACAAAAACTGCCAAATAACGAACCACCTTTTCAGGGAAATTTTTTTGCTTTATTTACATTACTTAACTTACCAATATCTTCAATATGCAACGCAACTTGAATAACTAAGTTAACGAGGCTCATGCATCCTACCTATGGCAATTCTATACATATATGTCAGAATACATCATAACATGTCAAGTCAATATCTTAATATCATTTTTACAAAGTACATTACGCATATAATGTACCATTTGCAACGTTATATCAAGACAGGCTTTAAACTGTTATCGTATACCCCTAAACCCTAATTCCATGTCAAGTTAATATCTAAAGTGAATTCACAAGCTACTAAAGCACAAGTACAAGTAATATAACATCTTATTTGAATATACTTTCCCTCTAAAATAAGGTACAAGTCCTTTAAAGCACAATGTATAAGTCATTAATGCATGATATTCAGAATAGCCGTTTTACCTCCGTTTTCCTAAGAAACTTGTAAAAACTAATAAAGTACAAGTTACAAGCAAGTCATGCACTTCATTTACATTCTATAATCATTCTCATTTCATAAGATTTCATGAAATGAAACCTAGAAACCCTAACCCGAGTTGAATACCAAACCATGACCCGTTTCTTGATTTTTATCTATTGTAAACCCAAACCATTACTCAAATAAGTTGTAAGTACATAAATTACAACATCACAAATCATAATCCATCATCATTTCACCATTTTTACAACAATATACACGAATTAAATCAAAGAAACCCTAATCGAACCCTAATTTCAAACCATGATCTGTTTACTTATTTTTGCCTATTTTAAACCCAAACCACCTATCAAATCTTGTTAATAACTCTTAATACAAGTCTTGTAATCATTAATCCATCATTATTAAACAAGTATACATGAAATGCAAGCTTAAAAATCCTAATGAGCCCTAATTGAACCCGCATACACCTTTTTCTCATTTTGACCCATTTTAAAGTTCCATATTGCAAACAAGCACCTCAATAACTAAGAACACTCACCCCTAACCAGCTTACAAGCACCTCTCCTAAATATCTAACTCATAACTTGGTTACAAAAGCTCCACATCTTCTCCTTTGGCTCCAAGCTACCCGCAGAAACAACACTTCAAGCTAGTTTCTAGCCTTAGCAAATCATCATGTAGCCTTAACACATCACCCTCTAGTTGATACATGTGTCCTAACCTTGATTACTAAGACTCCTTGGCTTCCAAGTTCCATTCGAGTATAAATAGAGCTCAAAACCCCTCATTCTCATTCATCCCCCACTTCTTCTTTATATAACCCATAATAGCAACAAATCTCTACTCAAGAAGTTCCTAAGGAGTCCCAAGAACAATAATCAAGAGAAGGATTAAAGCCTTGAAGCCTTGAAGAACCATTTCTAGGCGTTCGAGTAACTAAGCACACTCACCCCTAACCAGTTTACAAGCACCTCTCCTAAATATCTAGCTCACAACTTGGTTACAAAAGCTCCACATCTTCTCCTTTGGCTCCAAGCTACCCGCGATGCCACAAGACCCCAAACAATACTTCAATCTAGTTTCTAGCCTTATAAAATCATCATGTAGCCTTCCCACATCACCCTCTAGCTGATACATGTATCCTAACCTTAAGTACTAAGACTCCTTGGCCTCCAAGTTCCATTCGAGTATAAATAGAGCTCAAAACCCATCATTCTCATTCATTAAAAAACATCTTCTTTCTAAAACCCATAATAGCAACAAATCTTTTCTCAAGAAGTTCCTAAGGGGTCCTAAGAATAATAATCAAGAGAAGGATTGAAGCCTTGAAGCCCTGAAGAACCATTTCTAGGCGTACGAGTAGCAAACGACCCAAACAACCCGTTTTCTTCCATTTTCGATTCTCAAAGCTCAAACTCAGGTTTCCTATGATCCATATCTGCTCTTACATTCATATTATGTTCATATAATCATACTTGAACTCATGTTAAAGGTTTTTATCTAAAAATCTAGGCGTTTTTCCATTTTGATCCAAAACCGAACTCATAAACCCTAATTCTATGTTTTTATTTAATCTAAATGTTATAATGGTTAAATGTTGTTATAATCTATCTTAAATAATGTTAATATAACAACTTTATTGATTTTTGAAAGAATTTGAATTAAAAACCTAAGTGTTTTCGTTTAAAAACCCTAATTTGACCCGTTTCGATTTCTGGCTTAACGAATTGTTATTTTAAACTTTTGTTACGTTAAAACATCTTATTTTAGGTTATATTAATAAGCAATAACCTGCAATTATCTTTTGGAATGTTTAAAATAGCTTTATGTAAATTTGGACTGTTTGTAATTATTTTTCATGAATGGGTATATATCGTAACTTTCTGAAACTTATAACTAAAGGGACTGAAAATGTCATTTTATCAAACTTATAACTATAGGGGTCTATTATGTCACTTTCCAAAGTGCAAGGTTTACTTTGTACATCTTTTAAACTAGAAAGGCACAAACTGTAAGAGTGCCCAAACTCCATGGGTATTATTTTGCCATTTTTTATTCTTAATGGGTCTAAAATGTTCACTTTTGAAAAAGAATAAAAATATGTTTTTAAAGACATTTGTAAGACATAAACTTTTATTAAGTTTTTGTGCTTATCATTTCCAGTATATTGATCAAACACTTAAAACCGATTATGTTATAACTATTATAAAATTCATCATCGATGTGCTTTTTAAAAATTCTGTCCCGAATCTATATCGTATCAAAATACTAGGGAGCTTCATATTAAGGGGTTTCATCTAGGCATTACGTTCTGACTGAGTTGTTGGGTTTACGATTTAAAGTGCTCTAGGTCCTCAAACGTTTACTGAATGACCTCTGAATTATGATGGCCCGAACGGTGATACAATATTCTATAATAATTCAATCAAAGATGATAGTCATTATAATGTAAAACATATTCAATCAAACTAAGACTTGACATATTACCCCAGGTTGCGTGTGACGAAGCCGTTACTTTCATTTCATATACCTTTGCTATCACTCAGATTTCCCTATACCGTTAAGGTGAGTTCATAGCCTCGCATTTCAATCTTTTAAATATTTCATAAACCTGCGAGGGGGATACATGCTATAAACTATGAATGCAATTATTTATGTATGCTGTCCAGATTTATTATTGCCTAAGTAACTATTTTGCCTTTAAGTCCCTAATATCATGAACCGTTAATTACTCTACCGAGTGAGCGCGAATGTTGTGAATAGATCTATTTGGGATTGGCCTCCCCGTTGGTGTACCCAGTTATACCGATAACCAATTGCACACCATTAGAATATAACTGCGGGTGTTTTGGCAAAGGCACCCATTAGGGCTATAACGTATCACATATATCCCAAGGCTTCGGATTCATGAGCTAATGGCAATAATATTTGTTTTATAACGGGTCTATAACAATGTAACCCAATATCGAATTTGCATTCAAATTATTTAACTTATACCTATGAATATCACTCAATCTTTGTGTTGACTTTTTAACATGTTTTATCTTAGGTAATTAAGCAACTTATGGCACGGAGTGGCAAGGACTTGAAGATGGAAAAACTGTTACCATTCAAACTTTGTGTTTTATATTTTGGGACCTTTCGTTTGTAAAAACTATGATGAAATAATGAATGATAACTTAATTTTCAAAAAACGACCCTTTTTGATTCGTTTTCTATGATTATGACTATTGTACCTTGAAGTAATACCCCAGATTAGCTTCCGCTGCTATATGTAAAAATGGGGGTGTTACAGATTTGGTATCAAGAGCCACATTATAGAGAACAAGGTTGAAACCTTAACTATAACTACTTTTCTTTTTCCATCCAAGAAAGTCCTCCATGCCGCTATATATTCCCAAATGGTATGTAAAGATACATAACTATTATATTACTAAATAAATAACTTATGTTATTTACCGCTGGGTTGTTAAACAGAATGATGTATTCTCCCGACCATCCTACTTCCAATGTGGAGGATGCCTTTTCCTCAAACTTCCTAAACTATCTTCCTCCGGCTTCTCTGGATTATATCTCGACTTCACCGAGAAAAACTTACTCTAGCTCTTCCAAATCATTTGGAATGGTCCCTCTAGCTTCACCAACTCTTTCATTATTTCATGATGATCCCTACATGAAAGCTTTGAAAGCCTTTTATACAGAAAAATCACCTATCCCACCTCTAATTATCATACCACCATCTTCAATACCTAATCCTCAAGGATTTTTGTCACCCAAGAAACAAGGCCGATCATCTTCTTCTACCTCTTCCCGACCTCAAGCCTTTAAGAAAGGTTAAAGCTCACGAAAGACAAGTATAGAGCATCATGAGGAACAAATTGAAGAAATTATGAATTACTTAGGAGAACTCTCTCTCGATTGTGTTGTGCATATAGAAGATAAAGTCGAAGGTCTCGGAAAAGGACGAGTAACCATCCAATAAGATTTCCATATTTCGTAAGCTGAACTTCTACAAGCTCGTGCCCAAATTACCAAACTCCAGAGGAAACAAATGGGAAGTAACCATAAGATTTCTCTAGCCCACTTCAGGATCACTGAACTAGGAGACATTATCAACGACATGCATCCATGGGATGTGTGGTATAAATAAAAACACTTGTCAAATCTTGACTATGTATAGTACTAAGGTAAGTTGTTCTTAATACAAAGGCAATCCCGTTATATACTTTGTTGTTTCACCAATCTATTCATTTCATCTCATCATCATTCATCCTTCATCATATGCATCATTATTCACCATATTCATACCGCAACCTCTAGAAAATAATGCTAACAAATACCTAACTTTGTTAGTATTTATGGTTTCAATATTGTTATTGCTAAAATGCTTAATGTTCAAAATTAATCTAAAATATTTCA
The DNA here is from genome assembly GCA_026074375.1 of Tanacetum coccineum. Lineage (NCBI taxonomy): Eukaryota > Viridiplantae > Streptophyta > Magnoliopsida > Asterales > Asteraceae > Tanacetum > Tanacetum coccineum. Next base: position 26,999 of record BQNB010029547.1, on the reverse strand, counting down.
TTTTAAGCATTTTATCTTAAGCATAACATTGTAAAACTTGTGATATTATTCTTATTACGTGTTGTCTTTTATTGATAGAATGCCTCCTAAAAGGACGTCAACATCTGAAGCACCGGCCATGACTCAAGCTACCATTAGAAAACTAGTTGCTGACAGTGTCACTGCGGCTCTAGAAGCACAAGCTGCAACAATGGCAAGTGCTAGTAATCCCAATAGGAACACCGGTCCTACTGGAACTCTTGTATTAAAAATGGTAAACTATAAAGAGTTCATCAGCTGTCAACCTTTTTACTTTAATGGTATGGAAGGAGCAGTTGGCCTTACCTGCTGGTTTGAACGAACTGAATTAGTATTCTCTCATAGCAGATATGCTAAAGAAAACAAAGTAACATTTGCTACTGGTACTCTAACTGACGATGCCTTGTCCTGGTGGAATGCATATGCCCAGCCTATGGGAGTAGAGCAAGCTAATCAAATCACCTGAACTGAGTTAAAAAGGCTTCTGACAAACAAGTATTATCCCCGGACTGAAATCAGAAAAATGGAAGAAGAACTTTACAATCTGACTGTAAAGGGAAATGATCTTAAACCTTATGTTAGAAGATTCTAAGAATTAACAATCCTATGCCCGAACATGGTGCCAAACACCGAGAAACTCTTGGAAGCTTTCATCGGGGGACTACCTCAAAGCATTGAAGGAAATGTTACTGCCTCTAGACCTCAAACTTTAGAGGAAGCCATTAACATAGCCTAAAGGTTAATGGATCAAGTAACCAAGCATACTCCAGTGCAAGTATCAAGTGACAACAAACGAAAGTTTAACGACAGAAGAACTTTTAACAACAACAACAACTTTCACAGCAACAACAACTACCGTAACACCAACACCAACAATCGCTACAACAATCACCAACTACAACAAAACCGAAGGCAAGAAGCTGTTAGAGCTTATGCTGTTACTCCATCTGGAAACAATAGGTATGCCGGAGACATCCCATTATGCAAGAGATGCAATCTCCTTCACACCGGACCTTGTACTGGGAAATGTAATATTTGTAACAAGGTAGGCCATTTGACTAAGAACTGCCAAAACAAGAAGCCAACCACTAGAAGTAATCAACTACCAGTGACAATTGTATGTCATGCCTATGGAGAAAATGGCATTATACAAATCAGTGCCAAATGACTAACATCAATGCCCAGGGAAGAGCCTACATGTTAAGAGATAAAAATGCTTATCAAGACCTAAACGTGGTTACGGGTACGTTTCTTCTAAATAAGCATTTAGCCAAAGTATTGTTTGACTCTGGAGCTGATAGAAGCTTTATATCTATATCTCTTGCCTCTATGCTAAATATTCTGTCTATTACAATAGATATCTCTTATGATATCGAAATGGCTGACAGAAACTTAGTAAGCACAAACACCGTTATCAAAGGCTGCACTTTAACTTTGTTAAATCAACCTTTCGAAATAGATCTCATGCCAATTAAACTCGGTAGTTTCGACACTGTTTTTGGTATGGATTGGTTGTCCAAGTATCATGCCAAAATTCTCTGTGGCGAGAAAGTCGTTCACATTCCTATCAACGGTGAAACTCTAATCATTCGAGGTGATCAAAGTAAAACTTGACTAAATCTCATATCCTGTATAAAAACCAAAAGGTATATATCCCGAGGTTATCAAGTTTTCATGATTCAAGTAATGGAAAAGAAATTAGACGAGAAAAGACTAGAAGATATCCCCGTAGTCAAAGAATTTTCAAATGTTTTTCCTGAAGATCTACCTGGTCTTCCTCCCGTTCACCAAGTAGAGTTCCAAATCGACTTAATCCTCAGAGTAGTGCCTGTAGCCCGAACACCTTATAGATTGTCTCCTTCAGAAATGCAGGAGTTATTTAACCAACTTCAAGAACTAGCAGACCGAGGTTTCATTCGACCAAGTACATCGCCTTGGGGAGCTCCTATCTTATTTATTAAAAAGAAAGATAGATCTTTTAAAATGTGCATCGATTACCGAGAATTGAATAAACTTACCATAAAGAATCGTTACCCATTACCCAGGATCGATGAATTATTCGATCAACTTCAAGGTTCAAGCGTTTACTCAAAAATCGACTTAAGATCAGGCTATCATCAACTAAGAGTAAGAGACGAAGATATTCCTAAGACTTCTTTCAGAACAAGATACAGACATTATGAATTTCAGGTCATGGCATTTGGTTTAACTAACGCACCTACTGTATTCATGGATCTTATGAACCGTGTGTGTAAACTATATTCAGATAAATTCATAATAGTATTTATCGATGATATTCTTATCTACTCTCGTAACAAAGAAGAACACGCAAATCATCTGAGAATAATCTTGGATTTACTCTGCAAAGAGAAATTGTATGCCAAGTTCTGTAAATGTGATTTCTGGATTCGTATCATGCAATTTCTTGGACATCTCATTGATAGTCAAGGACTTCATGTTGATCCTGCCAAGATTGAAGCTGTTAAGAACTGGACATCTCACACTATACCCACAGAAGTGCGTCAATTCTTAGGACTTGTCGGCTATTACCGAAGTTATTCAAAGGTTTTTCAAAAATTGCAAAGCCTTTGACTAAATTAACTCAGAAAAACGAGAATTATATCTGGGGCGAAGAACAAGAATCAGCTTTCCAACTCCTTAAACAATACTCTGTGAAGCACCAATATTAGCATTACCAGAAAGAAACGATGACTATACGGTACAAATTGTATAGTTTTCACTGAACACAAAAGCCTTCAACACATTCTTCGTCAAAAAGAATTGAATATGAGGCAACACCGATGGTTAGAATTACTCGCAGATTATGATTGTGAGATTTGCTATCATCCTGGAAAGGAAAATGTTGTGGCAGATGCCTTAAGCCGGAAGAAACAAATCAAACCACTCTGAGTTAGAGCATTAATCCTAACCGTTCATCTAAAATTACCATCTCAAATTCTTGAAGCTCAAAATGAAGCTCTCAAAGAAGAAAATGTCAAAACCGAAAATCTACGAAGAATGGACAAATCATTTGAAATACGTCCTGACGGAACTCGTTGTATCAAAAATCGAAGTTGGTTACCACTTTTTGGTAGTTTAAGAGACTTGATCATGCATGAGTCTCATAAATCGAAATATTCTATTCACCCGGGTTCTGATAAAATGTACCACGATCTAAAGAAACTCTATTGGTGGCCTAACATGAAGGCAATCATCGCGGAATATGTTGGCAAATGTTTGACATGTTCTAGAGTTAAAGCAGAATGTCAAAAGCCATCCGGCTTACTGGTACAACCAGAAATTCCTATGTGGAAATGGGAAAGGATAACAATGGATTTCGTTACAAAGCTACCCAAAACCTCAATCGGACATGACACCATTTGGGTCATTGTCGATCGCCTTACCAAATCCGCACATTTCATACCCACTCGAGCGACTGATAGTATGGAAACTCTTACAAGGTTATACATCAAAGAAATAGTCTCTCGACATGGCGTGCCAATCTCCATCATCTCAGATCGTGACAGTCATTTCACATCCAGATTCTGGCAATCATTGCAAAATGCTTTGGGTACTCAATTAGACATGAGTACAGCATATCATCCTGAAACCGATGGACAAAGTGAAAGAACCATCCAAACACTCGAAGACATGCTTCGAGCATGTGTCATAGATTTCGGGAAAGGATGGGATAAACACTTACCATTGATAGAATTTTCCTACAATAACAGTTATCATGCCAGTATCAAGGCAGCACCATTCGAAGCACTTTATGGTCAAAAGTGCAGATCACCTGTTTGCTGGGCCGAAGTTGGAGATGTTCAACTCACGGGACCAGAAATAATTCATGAAACCACTGAAAAGATCGTGCAAATTCGTCAACGCTTGCAAGCTGCAAGAGATCGGCAAAGAAGTTACGCCAATGTAAGGCGAAAGCCTTTAGAATTTCAAATTGGCGATCGTGTTATGTTAAAAGTATCACCTCGTAAAGGTATCTTTCGATTTGGAAAACGAGGAAAGCTTAATCCCCGATACATTGGACCATTCAAAATCCTTGAACGGATTGGTCCAGTGGCATACAAACTAGAGCTTCCTGAAGAGCTTAGTAATGTCCACAATACTTTCCACATTTCTAATCTCAAGAAATGCTTATCCGATGAATCTCTCATCATTCCAAGAAAGAACTTCAACTCGACGACAAACTAAACTTTGTAGAAGAACTAGTGGAAATTATGGATCGTGAAATCAAGCAACTAAAACGAAGTCGTATTCCTATAGTCAAAGTGCGATGGAACTCCAAAAGAGGACCAGAATTTACATGGGAACGCGAAGATGAAATTTGTGCCAAATATCCTCATCTGTTTTCAAACATCACTTCAAAAATCTAATTAAATATCGGGACGAGATTTCTGTAAGGATGGGGGACTATAACAAGCCGCAAATTTTCATCAATGTAAATATCCATCTATTAAGTTAGATGCAATGTACTATCTATCTATTATATATGAACCACCTTTTTCAGGGAAATTTTTCGCTTTATTACATTACTTACATTACCAATATCTCAATATGCAACGTAACTTGCATAACTAAAGTTAACAAGCTCACGCAACCTAGCTATGGCAATCCTATCTTCATATATGTCAATCAAACATCATAATATGTCAAGTCAATATCTTAATATCATTTTTACAAAGTACATTACTCATATAATGTACCATTTGCAACGTTATATCAAGACAGGCTTTAAACTGTTATCGTATACCCCTAAACCCTAATTCCATGAAAGGTTAATATCTAAAGTGAATGCACAAGCTACTAAAGCATATGTACAAGTAATATAACATCTCATTTGAAATATAAACTCCCTCCAAGTCAATGTATAAGTCCTTAAAAGCACAATATACAAGTCATTAAGCATGACATCCAAAATAGCCGTTTTAAAATATGTTTTCCTAACAAATCTTATAAATTTTCAAGTACAAGTTTCAAGCAAAGTAATATAATTCATTTACCAATCGTATCATTTCATTTCCATGAAATTTCAAGAATCCAAGTTAGACAACCCTAACCCGAGCTAATTAGTAAACCATGACCCGTTCTTTGTTCTTTTTAAAATAAAAAAATCCGTTTTTAACTCAAAAAACCATTACTCAAAATAAGTTGTATATAACATAAATTACTACTATTACAATCACATTCCATCATCATTTCACCTTTTTAAACAATGTTCACGAATTGAATCAAAGAAACCCTAATCGAACCCTAATTTTGATTCACGACCCGTTTACTCGTTTTCACTCATTTCAAACCTGAACCACAAATCAAATTATGTTAGTAACTCTTAGTAGAAGCCTTATAAACATTAATCTATCACTAATAATCAAATGCACTCAAAATCCAAGCTCAAAACCCCTAGTTCGAGCCTTGTGAACCCGCGACCTCTTTTTCTTGCCTTTTGACCCATTTTAAAACTTCACTTTGCAAACAAGCACCATAATGATCAAGCTACTTGCCTCCTAACCATCTTACAAGCACCTCTTCTAAATATCTATCTCATTTCTTGCTTGCTTAAGAGGCCACATCACCTCCCTTGGTCCCTAAGTATGTCGCGGCACACCACCACCACAATACAACCTAGACATCACTATAGCTACCCCCATAGACCTTCCCAGGTCATCCTAGACCTCCCATACATAGTCATCTACAAGTCCTTACAACCTTGCAAACTACTCCCTTGGGCCTCCAAGACTTGATCAAGTTATAACAAAAGGTGACATTAACCCTCATTTCAACTCACATCATCATTTTCTTCTTTTATATCCTTCAAATGGGGGCCCCCCCCCCCCCCCCCCCCCCCCCCCCCCCCCCCCCCCCCCCCCCCCCCCCCCCCCCCGTTGCGGGGGGACAGCAAATCTCTAATCAAGGAAGTCCCAAGAGTCCCGAGAAGTAGAATACAAGTGAATAATTGAAGCCTTGAAGCCCCAAGACCCAAAACCTAGGCGTACGAAGCATTTCAACCCATTTTGACCCATTTTCAACCATTTAAGCTCGAAACCAGGTTCCTTATGATCCATTTCTGCTCCCATACTCTTATAATGTTATCATAATCATGAATATACTCTTGTTAAAGCTTTTGAACTCAAACCATGCTCGTTTTCTCATTTTGATCTAAAACCGAACCCATAAACCCTAATTTCTTATTTTTCTTTAATCTAAAAGTTATAATGCTTAAATATTGTTATAATCTATCTTAACTAATGTTATTATAACCACTTTATCAAGTCTTGAAATAATTTGAATTAAAAACCTATGCGTTTTCGTTTTAAAACCTTAATTCGACCCATTTTGATTTTTAGCTTAACAAATCGTTAATTTAAACTTTCGTTACGTTAAAATATCTTATTTTAGCTTATATTAGTAGGCTATAACCTGCAAATATCTTTTGGAATATTAAAAATAGCTTGCATACAAATTAGGACTAGTTTCGTAATTATTTTCATGCAAATGGGTATATATCGTAACTTTCTGAAACTTATAACTAAAGGGACTAAAAATGTAATTTTATTAAAGTTGTAACTATAAGGGTCTATTATGTCACTTTCCAAAGTACAAGGTTTACTTTGTACGTCTTTTAAACTAAAAGGACCAAACTTATAAAAATGAAAAACTCCAAGGGTATTTTTTACCATTTTTCATTCTTAAGGGTCTAAAATGTAACATTTTGAAAAAGTGTAGAAATATGTTCAAAACCTTATAAGACATAACATTAATTAACACTTGACGTGCTTATCATTTCTAGTTATTGAGCAAAACGCTTAAAACCGATTATGTTATAACTATTATAAAATTCATCATCGATGCGCTTTATAAAAATCATATCCCGAATCTATATCATATCACAATACTAGAGAGCTTCATATTAAGGGGTTTCATCTTGGTATTATGTTCTGACTGAGTTGTTGGGTTTACGATTTAAAGTGCCCTAGCTCCTCAAACTTTTACTGAATGACCTCTGAATTATAATGGCCCGAACGGTGATACAATACTCCATAATAATTCAATCAAAGATATACATTATACTTTATAAAGTTTTAAAACATAACAATCAAACAAAGACTTGACATATTACCCAGGTTGCTTATGATGAAGCCGTTACTTTCATTCCATATACCTTTGCTATCAATCAAATTTCCCTATACTGTTAAGGTGAGTTTATAGCCTCGCTTTTCAATATTTTAAATATTTCATAAACCCGCGAGGGGGATACATGCTATAAACCATGAATGCAATTAATTTTGTATGCTGTCCTGATTTATTATTGCCTAAGTAACTATTTTGCCTTTAAGTCCCCAATATCATGAACCGTTAATTACTCTACGGAGTGAGCGCGAATGTTGTGAATAGATGGGGAGGCGAATCCTAAATAGATCTATTCACAACATTCGCGCTCACTCCGTAGAGTAATTAACGGTTCATGATATTGGGGACTTAAAGGCAAAATAGTTACTTAGGCAATAATAAATCAGGACAACATACAGAAATAATTGCATTCATGGTTTATAGCATGTATCCCCCTCGCGGGTTTATGAAATATTTGAAATATTGAAATGCGAGGCTATGAACTCACCTTAACAGTATAGGGAAATTTGATTGATAGCAAAGGTATATGGAATGAAAGTAACGGCTTCGTCACACGCAACCTGGGGTAATATGTCAAGTCTTAGTTTGATTGTTATGTTTCAAAACTTTATAAAGTATAATGTATATCTTTGATTGAATTATTATGGAGTATTGTATCACCGTTCGGGCCATCATAATTTAGAGGTCATTCAGTAAACGTTTGAGGAGCTAGGGCACTTTAAATCGTAAACCCAACAACTCAGTCAGAACGTAATACCAAGATGAAACCCCTTAATATGAAGCTCCCTAGTATTGTGATACGATATAGATTCGGGATAGGATTTTTATAAAGCACATCGATGATGAATTTTATTATTAGTTTATAACGTAAATCGGTTTTTAAGCGTTTTGTCAATAACTGTAGAATGATAAGCCGATGTCAAGCGTTAATTAATGTTATGTCTTTATAAGGTTTGAACATATTTCTCACTTTTTCAATTGTTACATTTTAGACCTTAAGAATGAAAAAAAAGGGCAAAATATAACTTGGAGTTTTTCATTTTTACAAGTTTGGTCCTTCTAGTTTAAAAGATGTACAAAGTAAACCTTGTACTTTAGAAAGTGACATAATAGACCCTTACAGTTACAACTTTAACAAAATGACATGTTTAGTCCCTTTAGGTATAAGTTTTAGGAAGTTATGATATATACCCCTTTGCATGAAAATAATTACGAAACTAGTCCTAATTTGCATGCAAGCTATTTTTAATATTACAAAAGATATTTGCAGGTTATAGCTTACTAATATAAGCTAAAATAAGATATTTTAACGTAACGAAAGTTTAAATTAACGATTCGTTAAGCCAAAATCAAAACGGGGTCGATATTAGGGTTTTAAAACGAAAAAAATAAATACGCGTAAGGTTTTTTATTCAATTCTTTCTAGGACTTGATAAAGTGGTTATAATAACATTAGTTAAGATAGATTATAACAATATTTAAGCATTATAACTTTTAGATTAAAGAAAAACAAGAAATTAGGGTTTATGGCGGTTTTGGAACAAAATGAGAATACGAGCATAGTTTGAGTTCAAAAGCTTTAACAAGAGTATATTCTTGATAATGATAACATTATAAGAGTATGGGAGCAGAAATGGATCATAAGGAACCTGGTTTCGAGCTTAAATGGTTGAAAATGGGTCAAAATTTGGTGCGCTTAGGGTTCATGAAAGACTGCTATGTGGACGACTATAATTCTTTTGGATTCATGCTTAATTAGATAAGACTGTTTCAAATAAAGTTTCAGAAAATTCAAGTATCAAGCGTCTTCAAGATATTCTACTGGAAGATCAATCATATACAAATTCATTATATTTAGACACCAGTCAAAATGCAAATGATGATTCATATGTCCTTTTTATTTTTATTTTTGCCGAACGCGCATGTGTAGGATTAATTAATTTGATCTTGAATTGATTTTTAGTTAATTAGTTAGTTGAATAATTAGCTTTAATAATCTTTGTTATGTATCAATGTGTATTACTTGATCCGTTTTTATCGTGAATTTAGACAATGTGTAATCATCTGACTATGTTTTGAACAAGTAAGCGAGTTTTGAGATGGTTTATGATACTAGTTTTTAGCTTCTCTGTTTATGGCGCTTTCTCGATTAATGATGTGATGGAAATGACCAATCCATCACCATCAATGTTGTCCGCGTTGTACAATGAGTGCATGTTAAAATTTGTGCTTGTGCTGTTATAGAATGGCTGACTTACGAGTTACGATTATTTTACCAATATGCATTACTTGATTAGCTTTATCGCGAGCTTAAACAAGTTTTAGCCACTGAATAATCAATTGACTATGTTTTGAATATGCTTTCCGATTAAGGAATATGATGATGATGGCTTTAACAAAGCAAATGGGGTCTGGGGAATACATTGTGTCTGGCTATGGCAGTTGCTTGAATATGTTGTGATGGAAATAACCAACAAATCATACAATATTGACATATTGCATATTACAGTAGTTTGTAAGTGTGTGTGTATACGAGTTACATCGTTGCTTGATAAGTGGTGGCAAATGATTTAGTGTCACACCCTCAAATAGGGTCCCGCCAGAATAGATAACCAGGGCGTGACTTGATATGGATATCACGATCACAAGGTACAAAGAACGATCTCTAAAGGGTACATTTTGGAAAATCATACTTGTTACATTAATAAAGTAAATAGTCTTACAATCATCCTAAAATAAGTTTCAAAAAGTTGCGGAAGCGTAAATAAAGTTTGATAAAAGTTTAACAAGCATGACAAATCAGAAGTCTTGAAAATGGCTGTCACATAGAAGGAAGACTACAACTAGCACCTTGAACAGATATCCAAGCTAAACACCTGAAAACATTGCTTAAAACGTCAACAAAAGTTGGTGAATTCATAGGTTTAGTTTAAACGTAATAAAGTAGACCAAAAGATTTGAAACGGATGTGGCAATTATAACAGATACAATTTCACATGAAAAGCATTTACGTTGCACTAAGCTCATGAGACCGATGCTCAATAAGTATGTAGCATATAATCATGCCAAGTAAAGTAAAGCTTGCCCAACAGGTATCCGACCAAAGATAACCTAACGAAATTCCGACATGGTATACGCCCGTTAGTTCGGCACCTCCGAAACTAGTAAGCGCTACTTACCCGGACGGGGATAAGTAGTCCCAATAGATCTATTTATATCACTCGCGCTCACTTAACCAGTACGGTCGGTCAAGAAATTAATGGTTCACGATCAAATGGGCAATAGTGGTCTAAACGCAAAACTTAGGCAACACGTTAACAGGGAAAATCTCACGTAAGGTACTTGTGTCCAGTTTTGAAAAGCAAACAATGTTCTAACCCCAAAGTTATAAAACGTACATAAAACAATAGAAAAAGTGGGGCTATAAACCCACAGTAAATGGTGAAGTAAAGCAGCTGAAATGAATGATCATGCGGTGTTGCACAACTGTGCTAGGTCTCGACCTAATAATAAACGGTTTGGTTCAAAATTGGTACGAAGTGAAACTATGTAGATGCATAAGAGTTTTCGAAAGTAGTTGTACGATTATTATGAAAGATGTTTTAGTAGTGTTGGTTGTGTGGTAGTTGTAGAGGTTTTGACTCGATAAGACGTATCACAATAATTAGCGTAATGCATATAATATAACTAGTTTATTGACCCGTGAAATTTACGGGACCCTAAAAAACCGTTGACATTGTTTATATAAGAGATCAATTTGTAGTATTATGTAAATAAATTACATGTTAGATTTATGAATAGCAAATATTAATGATAAATGACGATACAAATAAATTATTGAAATACTATAAAAGACATTAATTTTTTATGGTATATAATTTTGAGAATATTTCACTTTGAAATTCACGGGGCCTAAATTTAAAATCGTTGAATAGTGTTTATATAAGAGACGATTTATGATATTATGTAAATAAATGATATGTTAGATATATGAATTGAAAATATTGATGCTATACTATGATACAAAGAAAATTTTGAAACACTATAAAAGACCTTTAATTTTTGTTAATTTTTAATACATTTCACTTTGAGAAAGTGTAAAATAATGCAACAACTAAATAAATAAAATTTGTAACATCAAAAACACAAAACATTTGATGACATTTAATAAAAGGTTGATAAAAAAAATATCTTTTTATATTAACACATATCAAATATGGCATATATGTTTCGAAAATATTGAAAAAAAAATATATTAAATAAGTTAAGTGTTAGTTTTTTTACATCACATTTACTATAATAATTTTAATCTTAATATTAATCTCAATATTAAATAAGTTAAGTAGTTTAAATAAGATCTCCAAACAGCCTTATAAGTAGTTTAAATATGCTTTCCAAACAACCTTATAAGTAGTTTAAATAAGCTCTCAAAACAATCCCTATAAATAGTTTAAAGAAGCACTCCTAATAGCCAATAATTCAATTCACGGGATAAAATTTAGAACAGTGAAATCAGTTGATACAACATAGTTTTTAAAGCAACATGTCGTATTATATTGTATATATACTTATAAACCGAGAAAAGTGTATTGGCTATATTTAAATTAGATGTGGTAAAATCCATAATGTCTATAAATGGTTATCTAAGTCGGTTAACATGTGTGTTTAATGCTTTTCTACTTTAGCGGTTAAGAGGCATTGAAACATAGCAGTTTAATCAAAAGGTTGTATGTTATGTTTAAGTTAGATGTCGTAAAATTTATAATCCTTGATGTTAAAAACTCAAAACCCACAAAACTAATCTTGTGCATTTATAACTATTTTTCATCTTTCTTATTTCAAATTTTGATCTCATTGAATCTCTACTCAAAGTTTCAATGTATGAATCAATACGTATGACCACTAACAAAAAGTTTTATGTACAAAGTGACTTGTTCAATAACTTGGACAGATTAATAATTTCATCAATCCATGATATGAAATATTACTTGTTAGATGTTTTATAATCTAAATTCGTTGTTTAACTAAGCCAATAGTCATTCTAAGAGTTTCAATTTTGAACTCAAATTGAAGTAATCATCTTACTAATCAAACTCACAACTTAGTTGAAAAAACAACATATATTATAGTCAAAAGATGCAGATGGAAAATAGATGTTTAACTCTAAAATTAAAAATAGTGGTATACGCAAATCATGCCTTTTCAGAGTTATACATAAACTCGTCTTGAATGCAAAATGCCTTCTCAAAGTTTTAGGTAATTTTTTGTATGAAATTAATTTTATAGATAGCACGTAATAAATAGCTAGGATGTTTTAGACATTTTAAGTCAGAGAAGCTATCTAATACCGAAACATGGAAAAAAAATAATTAAGCCTCCAATTAGTAAATAATTAAATCGAATTTTGATATTGTGATTGAACAAAGATGAAATTTAATTCGTAAGATATTCGAACAATTTCAAAAACTTCATAAAAATGTGTGTTAAAGACATTTAAAGCTTTATCAATATTTTCTCAAACACGCATATATTTCCAACACAAAGGCATTTCATTAACAAAGGCATTTTATCAAATAGGTGTCATGTGATTATGAAAAGTAAAAATTAAAAAAGAGAAAACTTCATGCAATGTGATTGGTACATCTTACATACCACATGTGTGTGTGGATATTTGTTTGTAAAAATGGTGTGAGTCTAACATTGCTCATTTTGAGAAATGCTAGACAGCTCATTTCGAGAAATGCTAGACTCATACAATTTTTACAAACAAATATTCACATAAATAGGTGTCATGTGATTATGGCGAGTAAAAATTAAGAAAGAGAAAACTTCATGAATGTGATCGGTACATCTTACATACCACATGCGTGTGTAGATATTTGTTTGTAAAAATGGTGTAAGCCTAGCATTGCTCATTTCATTTCATATCAAACCAAATCTAATGGGTGATGATTAAGTGATGTGATATGAAATCTTTACAAACCTAAGTATTTTGTAATCCAATTACTTTTGTAACTGTTGTGGCAATCCAATCACTATTAAGTACTACTTATGCCCTTTGTAGTAACTGCACATATTATCCCTGTAAATTGACATTCGGATTTAAGAAGTCAACTTTAAAATCCAATTAGCGAAATGTGAAAAATCATATTACATACATGTATGCAAAGCTTGCCTTAGTGTGTAGTTGTGTACCAAATTCAATGGATTAGACATTAGAGACTTATAAAGCAACATCACCATCTTGTTCTTAAACCAAAATTTATATGACGATGTAGTGATAAACTACGTTATAGATTTATGAATTAGCTTCTTTTGTAAATAACAATCGTAAATAAGTTTCGATAGTTTACCCGGTAACCCAAAATAATAAACTAAGGCATCCTTGGTATTAATGTTTCCACGTTTTTAATTTACGTAACAAGTAATAGAAATTTTATATTTATAAAATTTTATAAAATTATATTTTCGTCTTTTAGTCGGGTATTAAAATAATAATAATATTTATTATTTTGTCTTTGTGTCGATATTAAAGAAAATACTTGGAAATTTATATGTACATATGTATTTTAGTTTATTTATCAAATCTAAGTATATATATTATTTATTATTTATAAATAATATGTTTTCGTCCTTTTGTCGAGTTTTACAAAAATTCGGCATGACCCGTTCGTATATATCCGTTTTCCAAAGTCATAGACTTTTATTTAAACACTTTCCAAATATACTTCACATTTCTCGAAAACGCTAATTCTCTACGTTATATCCAAAACTAATTTCCACGATCTATTTACCACTTTAAGTACATATAGTCAAAACGCTTAAAATACATATAAGTTTTGTAAGTATTCAATTTACGATATTAATAAGTCTAACTTATAAGTTTAAAATAAGTAATAAGCCCTTATCAAAATAAGCCGAAATTCCAATGGACCCTTATTGGGCTTTTAGGCCCAATAAGCCTAAATGAATGATCCAAAATAAAATAAGACCCAAACTAGTTCGACAAGTAAGCAAATAAGCAAATAAACGTCTAGCTTATTATATAAGCTATTTGATAAGCTACAATAAGCCAACCAATAAGCCGATTCGTGAGCTTTAAGTCCAATAAGCTTAATCCTTTATTAGAACTCAAACAAGCTACGAAAATAAGTTGGAAAAATAAGACGATACTCAAAAAAGCTTAAAGTTCAAACCTTTATGGTTTCTTTTTGTGTTTGACGCGTATATAAGCACGAATAAGCTCATACGAGCTTATTTATAAGCTAAAAATAAGCAATAAGTTTTTAGAAAAATATTTCTTTATAAAAGTACCACCACGACAACACAACTAATCTTTCTCTTTATTTATTTTTATATATTTTGAACCAAAGATAAACCTTTTTAGGGTTTATGTAAATTTGAAAGCTTTGATTTTTATAAAACGATTTGTACAACTAGTTTCTAAACATAATAAGGATCAAGGAAGTACAAGTATAATTTGGAAAAGATGAACTTACGAAGATGATCAAAGATTAAAGAACACCCAAAATGATGTTCTAAATACCCAAATAACTATAAGAATCAACCTCGAATAATCTTTATCTTCAAATGATCTTGATTAAAATAAAATGGTGATGTTTGTGTGGGTTTTTGGCTGCGGACGAACAAGAAAAAAGAGAGGGGAGAGGGTTTTTGTGATGATGTGTGTTTTTCTTGAGAGAAATAATGAAGGATGAATGAAAGGTGAAATGCACCTAGACAAGGTTTTGTGCACGCACAAAATGGATCCTAGGTGATCAAAATATCTAAGGAACACATTAGCAAAAGTTTAGGGGAAATGTTGGTGTGTTTGTGGGTGCGGACGAGAGCAAGAAGGGGAAGGGAGGGGACCAATTTAATCTCATGCATTTTAGGGACATGCAAGGTGGTATCCTAGGACTAGACATTTATTCATGCACTAGATATTTTTCACACAACGCTTACGGTTTACGCGAAAACTAAAAAACGAGCAGAACACAAAAGAAAATTCTGAAAATTTAAATATTCAACTGAAACGTAAAAAAGCGACAACTGTCAAAAAACCACATTAAATGGCAACCCGGGAAGCTTCCGGTAATGATTATCAATTATACACGGGCGAACTCCCCGATTTAACGTAAAATTACACGTAATCACAAAAGTCAAACTGAAGTACGAAAAGTCAACTACGAAAATTAGAAATTTTTACGGGGTGTGACATTTAGGGTCTTTAATAGAGGTGGAAAGTATAACCTATTTACTTATAAATGGTTGCTATGGTTCAATGTCCCGTTTTAACACCATCCTATTTTAACCCATTGCCCAACTGCCCATCGAAGGCCAATGAGATAGCAGAAGAAACTATTTGCTGCAGTAGTATGTCATGTTTCAAATTTATCACTTCATGTTTCATCTTAAGCTTTATTACGCGTGCTTACCCATGTCCTCTTTACCTACCTCATCTTCAAATTTTGCCAAGGCATGTACGACTAAACACTTTGGTTACTGTTTGATAAAGAATTAATAGTTATTGTTCGTTGATTGTATATTGAGCAAATATAGATCAATATAATGTGCTTCTTTCATTATTTATTTTAGGTCTCGCCATTGGATCAAGGAAGACACGAAAACTTTCCATTCTTAAAAATTAACTAACAAATGTGGTGAGATTAGCTATTCCGTAGTGTAAGATGATACTTTATATTGTTTGCTTACTTAACCATTTATATTAAATTCTGATTGTTAAGCTGTGATAACAAACCTTGCAACTTTTTTGTGCGAAATTCATATGCTAAGTAAGCAAAGATTATGGGCTTGTGCAGGTGATGGCTAAATGTATATGTTCCGCGTTCAGAGGTTGTATTATTCGTCACCACTCATGAATCAACGTATTTAGCATATGAATGATTTAGTGGTGGCCAAATCCAGCTCTAGATATGAAGAAGAGTCATCGCTCATGAATCCACGTATTATTCGTCACCAAGCGAGAAATACTAATTTTCTAGATATTTTCAGCTGTAAAGCACGTATTGGTTATGTCACAAGGAGTTTTTTGTTCACTAACCAAAAGTTAAACGACCTAAAAGCCAAGGTAACAGATATGACAGTGGAATCAGGACAACCAATTATGAACCCTACGCGGGTTGAAGTGTTAACATGGTTGCTCCATAAGCGTGCAGTGGCTGCTGCTACCAAGACAAACTCAGGAACCTTCAAGGCGAGTGACATGGCCCGGATTGGCTGCACTTGTCCATCCAGCCTCACACCCAGCCGACCATGACGTCTGGTTACAGTTTCTGGTGGGTTCTAAGAAATGAGACTGAGAAACATTTCCTTTGTCGCCACCATTTTTCAGAAAACTGGTGAAGAATACTTTAAGTTCCACCACAGTACATAATCGAATTGGAAGGTCTGGAAATAAGTAATACAAAGTATGAAAATAAGCTCAATGATCTTTCTTTTATGAGCTATAAAAAGTTGCTTTTTTGATATGCAAATGTTGGGTCAAATCGGATATCCTAAATTAATTATTACAGATGCTAGGTGAAACTATATATTTTACTAAGGGTGTATTTAGATAAGCTGAAGCATCATAATTAAGGGATTATGCTGTTGGGTTGTGAAGGCTTATATCCCACATCGGTGTAATGAGTAAAGTGGATTAGAGTCTCACACCTACCTATAAATACCCCCTCATTGTAATTGTAAACTTGTATCTTTTGTGTGTGTGCGTACCACAATAATAAAATCTCTCTGGTTTGACCCCGTGGACTGCTACGACTACCTAAGTCGTAGATACCACGTTATATCTCGTGTTCTTTACTTTCTGCAAGCGTTGTTTGTATTCTTTGTTTGTTCGAGCGGTGTGTGCAGGTGTGATATACCCTAACAAAGACGGTAAGATAAAGATCGACAAGTTTGATGGTCATGATTTTGGGTTTTGGAAGATGCAGATCGAAGACTATCTGTATCCGAAGAAGCTCCACGAGCCTTTGGCAGAAGCCAAACCTACAGGCATGAAGGCCGAGGACTGGACCCTACTAGATAGACAGGCTCTGGGTGCGGTCAGGCTATCATTGGCGAAGAATGTAGCCTACAACACTTTGTCAAAGCGAATACCTAACAAACGGCTTGTATTAATGCCTCTGACTAATATGTACGAGAAACCTAATGCGTCAAATAAGGTGTTTCCCTTATTCGACAGTTTAGTTAATAGCGAAGATAAAGGAATGAGCCCTCCGTTGCAAAATGATCATGAAAACGAGTTTAATTCAATCCTATCAAGATTGATGTCGGTTGATATTAAATTCGATGATGAAGTTACAAAGCCTACTGTTACTCTCTTCGTGTGCAACGAGAGCTTGTACATTCACTGTTACAGCATTAGTGTGTTCAAAACGCGGAAGTACTTAAGCTTAAGATCGACAACATTCGTGATTTAATTCTTGGATAAAGATATCCGTCAGGAAAGACATCCAAGAGTACTCGAACTCCTTGTTTAAGTGCGCATAAGACTAAGGCATGGCAGAAAGCAAGGACAAAGGACAAAAGCAGAACAGAAGTAAACGATATCAAAGAAGAGAACTCAGTCTAAGAACAAGCAGAATCACGTTGGAATGCAACCAGAAGGGCCGATTTTCAGAATTAGTGTTCGACAAAAAGCTAGTTAACCTCCCAGGGATAAGGAGTGTTCACATGGCAGTTAGAGATTATGATGACGCATTAGTATGTTGCGTTGAGAATACGATTGATGATCGTATAATGGATTCTGGTGCATCGTTCCATGCTACCTATTGCAAAGAAGAGTTAGAAAGGTTCAAGCTACGCTCCAGTAAGGTTCGTTTAGCAGATGACAAGACTCTAGATATTGCAGGCGTTGGGGATGTTGTCCTCAAAACTTCTTTTGGTACAAGTTGGACTTTGAAGGATGTTAGGTACATTCCAGGCCTAAAGAAGATTTTAATCTCTATTGGGTAGCTTGATGAGGAAGGGTACCACGTAGGCTTCAGAGACTAGCAGTGAAATGTTACTAAAGGTAGTTTGGTGGTAGCTCGTGGGAACAAACGTGGAAGCATGTATATGGTTGAGGTACCCTCCGATGGGATTAACGCAACTATTGATGGTAGGGTCAATGCAGCTCTGTGGCACCAGAGGCTTGGGCACATGAGTGAGAAGGGTATGAAGATTCTAGCTTCAAAGGGTAGGATTCCAGATTTAAAAAAGGCTGTTGTAGGCTTTTGTGAGCCATGTGTATTGGGGAAACAGAAGAAGGTAAGCTTCATAAAGTCTGGGAATACAAGAAAACTACAGAGACTCGAGCTAGTTCATACAGATGTCTATGGCCCTACATCTGTTGCATCAATAGGTGGATCCCACTACTATGTTACCTTTATCGATGACAGCAGCAGGAAGGTATGGGTTTATTTTCTTAAAAATAAATTTGAGGTATTCAACACTTTTAAGAAGTGGAAGGCTGCAATGGAGAATGAAACAAACCTTCGGGTGAAGTGTTTGAAATCCGATAATGGTGGAGAGTATAATAGCCGAGAGTTTATTGAGTATTGTGCCGAGAACGAGATTAGGATGCTAAAAACAATCCTGGAAACACCTCAACAGAACGGTGTTGCTGAAAGAATGAATCGAACATTGAATGAAAGAGCAAAGAGTATGAGGCTTCATACATGGCTCCTAAAGATGTTTTAGGAAGATTCAGTTACTACGTCAACTTACTTAATTAATCGCGGACCCTCCGTGCCTTTAGGGTTCCGAATTCTAGAAGAGGAATGGCAAGGGAATGAAGTTAGTCTCGCACACTTGAGGGTATTTGGGTGTGACTCCTACGTTAAAGTGAAAGATGCTGCAAGAGATAAGCTAGATTCAAAGTTTGTGAAGTGCACATTCATAGGCTATGGCTCAGATGAGATGGGATATCGCTTTTGGGATTCAAAGAGTCATAAGGTCATCCAAATCAGAGATGTCACATTTAATGAGGACTCTCTATATGGAGCCAAGGTTGCAACAGATTCTAGTAACTTAATGAAGCCAAACCAGAAGGATCAAGTGGTGTTGGAAGACTCCCCAGAGAACCTTGCAAATAAAAGCATAGTTATAGAGCATGGGTTGAGTTCAGAAATCACTCAGTGTAACACCCTCAAAATTAGGTAGCAGCGGAATGGTAACCATGGGGTGCTACGTCAAAGTACAACAATCAAGATATAGGAAACGACCTTAAATGGACGTTTTAAGATAAGATTTCATTCGATGCCATAGCAAAATATCAGAGTTCATACATTAGGTCCCATATGTTTTATAAGTCATAAACATTTCACATACATTTTTAATTATACCAAAAGCTTCATAATACCAAAAGATGACTTAAGTTTTTAAAGATAATAAAAGTTGCATAGACTTTAGATAAAACACAGAATCCGTCTTCATTGATATCCGCCACAGCTCCCCTCCAATCTTCATACCCTAGGACCTAAAATTACATGCTAAAAGTCAACACAAAGGTTGAGTGAAATCATAGGTTTATCGGTAAAAAGGGTGGACCACAAGATCGAAGTAATAGTAGACTCTGAAACACATTCAGTAGTCCAAAACGTTTATTATTGCACTAAGCTCATGACCCCGAAGCCTTAACTAGATTTGTGCCCCAATCAGAATATAGGATGCTTGCCAACAACCTAACACCTCTCAATGTTAAATGCACCTTGATCAAACTAGTGACCCAAGGAAAGGTGGGGATTGTCAGTCCCGATAGATCTATCCACAACACTCGCGCTTACTACAATAGCAATTAACGGTTCATGATAAATAGGGACTTCACGGCAATAAGGTAACTTAGGCATTAATAATCAGGCAGTAATCTGGATAGCATACACTTTGAAAAACACTTGTGTCCAATAGTAAAACAAGCAATGTAATTCACCCCGTAGATTTTGTAAAACAATTGTAGAAAAAGGGGGCTATGAACTCACCTCGAGTTAATGGCAATCTGAATATACCAGAAAATGTGTCACGGCAATGACGGAATGCAACCTAAATTAATATAGGTCGTATAAGTACTAAGCACTAGTAATATATATAATTCTATATAGTTAATCGTACTATCGTTCGGGCTATCATAATTAAGAGGTCATGTAGTGACGTATGAGGAGCTAGGACACTTTAAATCGTAAATCCAACAACTCGTCGATACGCCACCCCGAAGAGGCCTCATTATGAAACTCCCTAGTAATATAGTACTTTGATTAACTAATACCACATATAATTCTATATAGCTACATCACCATCTAATCGTTTTAGTGAAATCATATTTATAAAGTAAAAACGTTTATAAGTATACTTTAGTAAAACTGGCGTAACTTTCTCGTTTTTAGTCTGTTTCTTTCGTTTCTTACGTCCACGCCTTCGTACAAAGACGAGTTATCAAAATATAACATTTTCAAAATTTGAGTTTTTCTGATGAATAGTGATTTTACTAACAGTTATATATTTATTTTTATAGATTTAGTTATCGTAAATGTCGTAACTTATTCGTTTTAACTCCGTTTTTAGCGATTCTTTCGAGCATGTCTTCGTATTTAAAAGTTTTATCGATTTATTGATGTTTTAAAAGTATAAGTTTCTGTGGTGAATAGTAACTATTATAAAAATAGTTTTATAAAAGTATATATTTAACGAAAACTTGAAATCGTCGTATCTTTTTCGTTATAAATCGGTTTTTCGAGTTCTTTACATGCCCACGATCCTTGGGACATGTAGTATCTTATAAAATCATAAAATAGAGGTGTAAACTTTCGAATTCAAACAGCCCCTAAATGGGTTTTTATCAAAATGTGTTTAAAAGTCGTTTTTATAACTTTTTAGCTTTAACCACTTTGTTACAAGTCCATTACAACCCTTATTAACATATGTCTTACATACTTAGGGTTCCTAGTCCATGATATATTCAACCACATAACACATGAATAAGTGTACAAAATTATAATCACAAGCAAAAATATGTTTTACATGTTTAAAAGCATCCTAATGGTGATTTCACTACATAGAACTTATATACACATAAAATGATAAATGTAAAGACATAAAGGGTTTTAGGTAACCTTATGGTGATGTAATATGATAACCAACACAATCTAAACCCTTGTTTAGATTATAAACCCAAGCTTGCAAGATCTTGAAACCCTAAACCCTAATCTTCCATTTTTCTTGCTTAACACTTGTAAAGACTTAACCAAGCCTTCAAATCTTCTTAGGACATCTTAGATATGTTGTAGGAATGTATGTAAATGTGTTAAATAAAATTTGGTATGGATTTGGTGTTGGTCTTGTGGTTGCCGTGAGCTAGAGAGGAGGGGGAAGAGAGATTTTGTGTGTTTTACACCTTGAAAGTGAGAAGTGTGTGTGTATTTCACTAGTAAAGGCCTTATATACTCTAATGACTAGTCAAAGAATACATGTATAAGTCATGAGACAAGATGAGTAAAACATGGAAGTCTTTGGTCAAAAGGATGGGAGGTATGGCTAGGTTTAATGGCAAGTGATGTACAAAAGACCAAGTTGAGATTTTTGTGATATTTCTTGATGTGTAAACACCAAATCCGGTTTATGCATGTATATATGTAAGATATTTTGTTATTTTTAGGTATTGGGTATAAATGTGGGTATTTGTTGAAGCGTAGAAAAGTTTTGGTGCTTCCGGGTATGCCTAAATGTATTTAATTGCGAAACGTAAACGTTTTACGCAACCAATAAAAATAAAATATAAAAAGTTGATTATTACTTTCGTAAAAATAATATATTGCTTGCTTGACGAAAACTTTAATTTGTTTGGTGTCCGTTTACGTTAATTGTTGATTTTTAGTTTACGCGATTTAACGTAACGATCAAAATTAAAAGCAAACGCGTACGAGAAAAAAAATAGTGAATTAAATAGCGTCGTACATTGATCAAAAATACAGATTGTTACACTCAGAGCCCAGGTGGGAGCTCCGATACAAGTGAGGGGTCCGAAAACAGTGGGAGCTTCAAGGATAGTGGAAGATCAGACGAAGAAGACTCTAAATACAAAGCATCCTCCGAGGAGGGAGGCTTCGAGACTCTACAGTTACAAAGATCCACCAAAGAGTCCAGGGCTCCGGTAATGTACTCTCCATCAGCAAGCTATTTGCTACTGACAGAGAATGGTGAACCAGAGTCTTATTCAGAATCCTTGAGTAGCAAAGAATTCGTACAGTGGAATAAGGCTATTAATGAAGAGATGGTTTCACTTGAAAAGAACCAGACTTGGTCCTTAGTCAGACTATCAGCAGGAAAGAAGGCATTACAAAGCAAGTGGGTGTTCAAGGTTAAAGAAGAGCATGATGGCAAGAAAAGGTACAAGGATAGATTGGTAGTTAAGGGTTTCCAACATAAACAAGGGGTACACTACAATGAGATCTTTTCTCCAGTTGTGAAGATGACTACAATTAGGCTAGTCTTGAGTATTGTAGCCGCAGAGAACTTGCATCTAGAGCAATTAGATGTCAAGACAACCTTCTTACATGGTGACCTTGATGAAGACATCTACATGACACAACCAGAGGGTTTTTAGTCAGTTGGGAAAGAAGAAAACCTCGTGTACAAGTTGAAGAAAAGTATGTACAGATTAAAGCAAGCACCGAGACAATGGTACTTAAAATTTGACAGTTTTATGCAGAGGGCAGGGTACAAGAGATGTGCTATGGACCATTGTTTCTACTTGAAGAAAGTTGGTTCGTCCTCTATTATATTACTGTTATATGTTGATGACATGTTGGTAGCAGGCTCCGACATGGCAGAGATCAAGAAGCTCAAGAGACAATTGTCTCAAGAATTCGAGATGAAGGATTTAGGTCCCGCAAAGCAAATTCTAGGCATGAGCATCATCAGAGATAAAACAAAGGGTACTCTAAGGCTATCCCAGGAGAAATACAAAGGGAAGGTTTTAGAGAAGTTTAATATGAAGGATGCAGAAGCTAGATGTCAGCCTTTGGGAGACCATTTTAAGCTCAGTGAGAAACAAGCACCTAAGACGGAGACTTCTAGACGAAGAAAAGCTAAGGTTCCTTATGCTTCAACAGTTGGTAGTGTGATGTACGCTATGGTGTGTACAAGGCCAGATATAGCTCATGCAGTAGGAGTTGTTAGCAGATTCATGTCTAACCCAAGAAGGGAGCATTAGGAAGCTGTCAAGTGGCTGTTACGCTACTTGAAAGGTACTTCGAAGGCTACTCTTTGTTTCAGCAGAAAAGAGGTTGTTTTAGAAGGATTCTTTGATTCAGACTATGCAGGTTACTTAGATTCAGACAAGAGTACTACAGGTTATGTTTTCATAGTGGGTCGTACAACAGTTAGTTGGATGTCTAAAATTCAGAAGTGTGTCGATATGTCAACTACAGAAGTCGAGTATATGGCTATTGCAGAGGCTGGCAAAGAGTTGGTATGGTTAAAGAATTTTCTTGAAGAGTTAGACAAAGCCCAAACAGAGTGTGTTATGTTTTGTAATAACGAGTATGCTATTCATCTCGCGAAGAATCCTGTGTTTCACGGTCGAACGAAACACATCAAGATAAGATATTACTATATCCGAGAATTGGTAAGTGAAGGGACATTATCTTTGAAGAAGATTCTTGGAGCAAAGAACCTTGCAGATATGCTCACTAAGGTGGTGACAACAAAGAAGTTGAAGCTTTACGCAGCTTTAACTGGCCTCCGAGATAACTAATAAACGGAGGTTGGTGTCTTACCAGAGAGAGAGAGAGAGAGGTTATTCCTAGTTTGATGATGTTAGTTCAGGATACCTTGTATCGAAAGTCTCCTAGCCTTGTGTTTGGTTAGTGCAGCGTGTTCCGTATGTTCGGCGGTACATGAAGGTTAGAGCAGTAGAATTGTTAAAATGAAGGTGGTTCGAAGTTTACAGAGATTACTTGAGACGAAGAGCAGTGAAGTGATCAACTTTCAAGTGGGAGATTGTTGAGTTGTGAAGGCTTATATCCCACATCAGTATAATGAGTAAAGTGGATTAGGGTCTCACACCTATAAATACCCCTTCATTGTAATTGTAAACTTGTATCTCTTGTGTGTGTGTACCACAATAATAAAATCTCTCTGGTTTGACCCTGTGGACTGCTACGACTACCTAAGTCGTAGATACTACGTTATATCTCGTGTTCTTTACTTTTAGCAAGCGTTATTTGTATTCTTTGTTCGAGCGGTGTGTGCAGGTGCGATATACCCTAACATATGCATCTCCAAAAAGCTCCAATTTTGGAGCTTAACTGCTTAAGCTTGTAGGCTTCTTTTCTTCACAAATAAGCTAATATGCTTCTAAGATAAAGTTTTACCAAACACCTTTTTGGTGCTTACACCGTTTTGGTTAATAATTTGAAAATGCTAGCACTACAACGTTGGAGCATACTTTTTTAACTATTTGACTAGAAGTCGAGTTTTTTGTCGTTTAACGACTTTTGGTGAGGACATTGTTTCCTCGTCAAAAACTTCCTTGCCCATTTCACTCTTCCTTTTAATGTAGCTATATACTTAACTTTATAGTACCTTTTTTTAACTCATGTGTTACTTAACTTTAGTTTAAGAGCAACCACAATGCTAACTTAACAAAAGACTTTTCACTATTTGCTCAAGTCATTTGAATGACTTTTTCCTTGTGACAAAAGCTTGGTGAATGACTTTGAAGCGGTAAGCTTCGTAAATACCTGACGTTTGACACAAAATATAACAAGTGATTATCAATAAAAAGGTAAAAAAGTTTTTAAAAAGCTTTTGTGCTTTAGAGGGTGTTTGTAAAAATGAATTTTTAGAAGATAGAGTTAATGAAAACACCTCATTCACCCTCACATAGATCTCAATCCAACAATTAACTTGCACTCTCTAATATTTAATCCAACACACCAAAACACACATCAGAAAAACAAAAAACTCACTCAAACCACTATAAAAGAACTCACTCCCCACATTTCTCACATCACAAATTCAAAAAACAATCAACCACACATTTTTTAAACCATTGTTTCCTACTTTTTGGCTACTAATAGATAATCACAAATCTAACAACCACAACCACTGATGCAACAACCACTAATAATTTTGTTGAAGGGTAAGATTAGGCGGATCTAATGGATGATGTTTGTGGTGGTGGTGACACTGGAAAGGTGGGTGGTGGCGATGACGACGAATCTGAGGGGTAGTGGTTCCGCTGCTAGAACTTGGGCGGATGTATTTTGATCTTTTCATCTTTCAATTTTTATAAAACATAATCTTCATCTTCAGTTTTATAAATACAGGCACGCACTTGCATAAACTTGAAAAATACATACATTAATCAGCAATAATTCAAAACACATCACTAATCAAACCCTAACCATGATCCAATTCCCCCTTTCAATTATCAAGATGATATTGATTTGAGCTTTTTTTTATTATTATTGAATTTTTGAATAAAAGATTGCCTTTTTGATTCTTGATAGGAATTGTGTTTTTTTTCTTCTTTTTTAAATTAAACATGATGTATAAAAGAAGTAAATGTATGATTTTTAACCCTTTATGCATTGATCCTGCTGACTTCTTGTTTATTTGATTTGCAAACTTATATAACCATTTACGTATATGAAAATTCGAGTTTGTCAAATGATGGAATATCTAAGTCATGATTATATTGGTTAAATGTTTCTTTGTGCTTTTGGTTGGCTGAACAAATACAACTCAATCTAGGCTATAACCAACAATCCACTAACACTGTCGAGTTTACTTGTCATCGGAAATCATTTTATATATTTGATTATTGATAATGCTCAAATTATACATGTTTTTAGTA
Source organism: Tanacetum coccineum (assembly GCA_026074375.1). Classification (NCBI taxonomy): domain Eukaryota; kingdom Viridiplantae; phylum Streptophyta; class Magnoliopsida; order Asterales; family Asteraceae; genus Tanacetum; species Tanacetum coccineum. The sequence goes on along the minus strand of BQNB010029547.1, from coordinate 982 downwards.
GCGTTATTCGTACTTTTGTATAAGTTATTTGGATAGCTATTTATATATGGTTTTGTTACTTTATTGTATCAAAATGTGTTTCCAAGTTTATTTGTAGCTAAGTGCAGGAAATGGGAAGAAACGACAAAGAAATCGAAGTTTTATACAAGTACGAAGAATCCCAAATCAAGACTAAAGATCGGAATCATTTTAAGAGTACAAGAGCCAACCATTCGAGCTTCCAAGCCCCAAGAATTAGCTTAAATGAAGTTTTACTGAAGTATGAAGACCCACGACCAAGCACGACTTAAACGAGAAACTTAAACACAAAATTGATCAAATGTATACGGGGATGAAGCCTCAGCCGGCCGGCTGAGACAACGGGCCGGGCGGCTCGTTTGCGTCTGCTGCACCACTTTTGTCTTGAAGCTCCATGAACGATCAAGAACGATCTAGACCTCTTATGCCTGGCATTCTATGACCCTTTGGCCCCAAGTTAAGCATTCAATACCCCACGGCCCTCCTAGTAGTATAAATAGGGTGTTATGGCTAGTGTTTTCATCATCTCATCATCCATTTTCTCTACTACTCTCTAGTAGTAATCTCCACTCTCTCTCAAAGCCATAATCTCTTCTTATAAACCTAGAAAAATCCCAAAAGTTTAAAGGAAAAAGAAGTTAACTTAGGAGGTCAAGATCATCAAGAAATCATCACTATTCTTCAAGGCAACTGGTATATGCTTAATTACACATACCATTTTCCATTAAAAACGGGCTTAAATGACTAAAAACGTACCAAAAATACATTGTATTTGTATGTTTTGCATTTGAATTGTGCAGGAAACGGATATTCAAGAAAAGGACGAAAAACAAAGCCAAAAATGACAAAACCAAGCACGGGATGGAAAAGACAAAGTCAAATCGAAGCCAAAGTCAAAAAGTCAACAGGAAAGTCAACCCCGACAAAGTCAAAAGTCAACCAAGTAAAGAAAATACAACTTAAG
>BQNB010029546.1:0-55661 GCA_026074375.1 Tanacetum coccineum | reverse complement strand
GACTGTTTTGTGCTCGAATATATAGAAATATGCATAAATGTTATATGTTTTGTGTGAGATTGTTATATCATGGTTTCCTGGACATGCTAGAGTAGGAGTCGATCTAGTAAAACCTTAAGAAACCGAACGATCAAAATGTGTATGAATCGAACGAGCATAAAAACATATGGACCGAACGAGTAATTTTTTTGCATGAATCGAACGAGTAAATCATAGTGAGGACCGAACGAGTAAGTCCTAGTGAGGACCGAACGAGTGAATCCAGTATGGACCGAACGAGTGAAAGACTAAGTGGACCGAACGAGTGAAAGACTAAGAGGACCGAACGAGTAAATGACTATGAGGACCGAACGAGTAAATCTAGTATGGGTCGAACGAGTGAATGTCTATTGAGGACCGAACGAGTGGATCAAGTATGAATCGAACGAGTGAATCATCGTAAGAACCAAATGAGTGAATGACTATATGGACCGAACGAGTGATATTTAGTGGAAACCGATCAAAGTGTTTCTTTGAGGACCGAACGAGTGAAGATGTTATCAACACTTAACCAATTTTTTGACATAACACACTTAAGATCAGATTTTTTCTAACTAAGATTAAATTAAACAAATCTCTTAGTTTAAAATAGACAGTAAAAGCTTGACAAAACCAAGGTTAACTACATTCAACTTAGTTGTTAGGATAGGTGCCTTTGTCTCATACGCTATTAGTCTATCTAAGATGATTGATCTTCAAAAGTGCTAAAAGTCATAAAGGTTCTCATGAATGAATGATTGTGTCTCCTTATAAACTGCACTCACTCTTTCTTAAACAGACTCATGGAAATCTCAATAGCGGATCAGATTGCTTTGGATGATGCGTTAGTGGCTCCTGCTGACCGACTTAAGATTGGTAAATGTAATCTTCGCTTAAGCTCGGATGTCACATCAAAGGAAGCAACTCTTCAAGTAGTCTACGATGTGTTAAAACTCACTCCTTTCTACAAGGCATTCCAAGTCACTGCTGATGCTCCAGAGATCTATATGCAAGAATTCTGGGCCTCTGCTTATGTTCATAACCGATCTGTCAGATTCAAGATGAATAACAAAAAGCACATTCTCGGTCTTGATCAATTCAGAGACATTCTTCAAATTTGCCCTAAAGTCGGTAATAAGAAGTTTGAAGAACCACCTCTTGAGAAGGAGATTCTCGCCTTTCTAGCTAGTCTTGGTCACTCTGGAGAAATAAGGAAGATCACTGACGTTAATGTCAATAAACTGCATCAACCCTGGAGATCATTTGCTGCTATCATCAACAAATGTCTCAGTGGTAAACCATCCTATGACAGTCTTCGTCTTTCTCAAGCTCAAATCTTGTGGGGTATGTACAATAAGAAGAATGTTGATTATGCATATCTTCTGTGGGAGGACTTCATTTACCAGATTGAGAACAAAAATACGAAGAAGGGCAATGCGATGTACTATCCTCGTTTCACCAAGTTAGTCGTCAACTTTGTCATGGATAAAGACCCCTTCAATTCCTCGAAGAAACAAGGTTAATTGGCACTATGCCAGAGATGACCCAATGTTCACGACAATCAATGTCATCTCAAGGAATGAAGACACTCAGCTGTACGGGACTATCTTACCAGCACAGATTAACCACGAGGAGACATCCCGTCAACTCTGAATCATACAAAGAGTATATGCTATTGCTTCAGAAAGAATTCGTCCAAAGACAAAAGCAAGTAAGAGAAAGCTTGATTCTGATGCAAACCACATGCAGAAGCCTCCCCAATCCCCAAAGAGAAGAAAGGCAAGAAGACGAAAAGGAAAGCAGAAGGCTAAAGAGTTGGAGACTATCTCTGAGGCGGCTTTAACAGAAGTTGAGCAACTCAAGATAATCACCAAGAGAAGCCGTAAAGAGACTCACAACTCTCATGCCAGCGGGTCAGTGCAAGATGAAAAAAAAAAAGGGGGAAAAAAATTAACTGGAGTTTCCACCAGGGTTCCTGCTGCGCCTAATTATGACTCAGATGATGATACCTCCTGAAGTCAAGTGGAAGATGTCAAGATGAAGAATAAAAATGAAGATGATTAAACTTTATAGATGATATGATGATGCTAAAAATGAGATGAAGAACCTAAAAAGTCAAGATGATCAAGACGATGATGATGAAGCATAACGAATCTTAAGATGATGGTAATGAATATTATTCATGACCAAAGCTCACAACTCATGTTGATGAAGACCACATATGAAGAGAACTGATGAGATACACACCTTCGATCAATATAGTTCATACACCCTCTCATGTTTCATCCTCAGATGATGAAGACAGTGATAATGAAGTTGAAGGGGTGGATGTTGAAGGAAAAGTCGGATGAAGATGCTACATATGTAGAGGACCAAGGCAATGAGGCGGACAGAGATACCAATGCCAATCTTGAAGGAAGAGATGATGTAAAGGCATATGTTGTATTGCCCTAGGTTTAAGCAACCCAGGAAATTGAAGACACTCATGTGACCCTAATTCCGGTAAATCCTGATGGTCGACAACAGAGTTCTTTTGTATCATCTGGCTTCGTCTCCAACATGCTAAATCCAAATCAAGATACCGGTGTTGATGCTATATTTGGACATAAGGCTGAAGCTACCTCTCTAGTAGATATTCTTGTCACTTCCATTGCGGAGCCATCCTTCTTTGCACCAACCAATCATCATCCAACACCGACTCCTCTCTTCACTCAATTATAACAACCACCAATCCTGACACCGCTACTCCAAGCTCCTCACTTCAAAATCTTCCTGACATTGGTTCGTTGTTTGATTTTAATAATAGACTAAAAGATTTAGAAGACAACTTCTCAGAATTCAAACAAACAAATCAATATGCTGAAGCACTCTCTTCCACTCCTGGCATCGTTGACCAGTACCTGGCAAATAAAATAAAGGAAGCAGTAGATGTTGCAGTCCAACTGAAGTCTGATAGAATTCGAGAAGAGGCTCAAGCTAAAAATCAACAATTCCTTGAGTCAATCGATGAAGGAATGAAGAAAGTAATCAAGGAACAAGTCAAGAGTGAAGTCTCGAAGATCACACCACAAATTGAGAAGTTAGTAAATGAACAACTCGAGTCTGAGGTTCTGGTACGATCTTTAAAGGAAGCCAAGACGTCTCATGCTGTAGCTGCTAATCTTTCGGAACTAGAGCTGAAAAAGATCTTAATTGACAAGATGGAAGCTAACAAATCTATCAGCAAGTCTGACATCCAAAGCCAGCTCTACAAGGCATTAGTTAAAGCGTATGAAGCTGACAAAAATTTTGCTAGATACTTATGGCGATACAGTCATAATAAAAAGACCTCAAGACGGAGCAGATGATGATCAAGAACCCTCCGCTGGAACAAGACCTGGGGGTTCAAAAAGAAGTCAGAAAGACCTGAATCAACCAGTGCTCCAAGAGAAAAGACACCACTGAAGTTAGGAAAGACTACTACAGGTTCTAAGACTCATAAGCAATCTGCTAGCCAATCTGCTCCAGTAGAGGAAACTATGCAATCTACAGATGTCTTTGAAGCACCTGCACATTAGGAGTTTGAAACAGGTGTCCATGATGAACAATCAGAAGAAGAGGTCCATCCTCTTCCTGACTAGTTTCAACAACCTAAACCACTACCTTCTCCTGATCATGCATGGAACAAGTCTGTACCTTCTGTTCATGAATCCGTCCAACCTTGGCTAAGCAATCTGGCAAGAAGACAAGACCCTCGAGAGTCATTTTCGATGAGCTAACAGACCACAACATTTGACATTCTCAGCTTTGTGATGGAACCGGCTAAATGTTACAACACTAACACCTGAATTGTTAGCAGGTCCAACATTTGAGCTGATGAAAGGAACATGCAAGAGCTTGACTGAACTTGAATACTTTTGTGAAGAAGTCTACAAAGCCACAACAAAAAAATTGGACTGGATCAACCCCGAAGGCCGCCAATATCCTCATGATCTGCGAAAGCCACTACCATTGGTTCCAAATTCTCAAGGTCGTCATGTTCATAAGAAAACCATTTCATCACACTCCACTAAAGAGCATTCAATATCGACCTGGTACCTACGTGGTGGTGAGTCAAGCCGCAAGTAAAACTCTTGAACATCATTGTACGGCAGGCGAGAACCAAGCTGCGAATAGAGGCGGTGCAAATAGCGGAAGAGGATCGGGGCTAGGACTTGGAGGTATGCGCGTTCTCTACTCTCTGATTTGACGTAGATTATGTGGGATGACGCTCGTGTATGAAAGAGTTACACAAGTTATTGAGTATGAACGCCTGTTCTTCGGTATGACTACTACACTCATATTTGATATTGGGACTAGTTAATACAAGATGTTATCGTTCTTGGGGAAAGTCAAACTAGGGTCTTGTACTGTAATAGCTAGTCGTTCAACGGCTTGGATTGTAATCTATATTTTGTTTTCGGCTCAAAGCCCAGTTAAACCAAGCCTGGCTCCGTTTAGAAGCCATGACGCCTCACGTAAGGCAAAAGGGTAAAATAATTCCCTTCACCACACTTGGTGAAGGGTGTTGGTTACATTTTCCTCACTTGTAATCCTCCAAATTCTCTAATCTAACATTCCATCTTTGTTTCTCTCTCTACTTTCTCTCTCTAAGAATTTCTTCTTATTTTCTAGCATCTTGGTATAGATTAGTGTTGTGTAATGATTAAACTAGTGGGATAACATGTGGTATCACTCGCCAAGGGGTGTTTAGTGTTTGTTTTGTGTGAAATTCCGTGGTCCCTAAGTTTGATTGTTTTTTCTTTGGTCGAAATAAAAAAAAAGCAAAGAAAAAATCAACTTTGATCTTTGTTTCGTGTTAAAAGTGTTAATAGACATGTACTTTTGGGCTTAGATCACATCCTTGCATCATTACTAGGTGGTTTTAACATCATTTCGTAGCTTACAAGAAAGTTTGAAGATTTTTTCTTGGCTGCATTGCCTATCTGAAGGGGTGTTCGTCGTTGCGTTTTGATAAGAGTCATTGCGTTTTGATTGCTTCTTGACGTTTGATCAAAGTCATATGCGTTTTTGATTCAAGTCGCTGCATTTTTGATCTCAAGTCATTGCATTTGGATTCAAGTCGCTGCGTTTTGATCTCAAGTCGTTGCGTTTTGATCTCAAGTCACTGCGTTTTGATTTTTTTTTTTTGCGTTTTGACTCCACAGGTTGCGTTTTGAAGACCATCATTGCGTTTTGACTAGACGTTACTCTGCCCAATTAATTTATTGATTGCGTTTTGACCAAGACTCGTTGCGTTTTGACCAAGACTCGTTGCGTTTTGACCAACAATCATTGCGTTTTGACCAAGAATCATTGCGTTTTGACCAACAATCGTTGCGTTTTGACCAATTACGTTTTGACCAAGAATCATTGCGTTTTGACCAAGAATGTCACTGCGTTTTGATCAAGACTAAGTTGCGTTTTGCCTAGAGGTTTCATTGCGTTTTGATCAAGACTAAGTTGCGTTTTGACAAAAGTCACTGCGTTTTGTCCATTGAAAACCTATGTTTTGATACCCTAAGACAAACAAACTTCAAGGACTAATTACAAGGATTTTGGACTTTAATTCGGACTAAAAGGACAATTACTCAACACAACAAACATAACCAATCAAACCAACAATCAACTTAATCATACTTGAAACGTCAATTAATTATTCATTCAACGTTTTCTTTCTTGATTTTTGTAAAATCCACGCGAAAGATACATTCTTTTTTCCCTCTGTTTTAATCAAAGATTTGTAAAATCCCATGAACGTTAATTCATTTAAAACCACAATCAAATACTTCATAACACTTAAGATCCGATATTCATTCACAACTTCATCAGAACGTCAAATTCAAATACCAATTTGCAAACTCAATCATCAAATGCTCTTCATAATGCTATCATGGAAGCGGGTAGCAAAGATCGTCCACCAATGTTGCACCGGTATTACCGTTCATGAAATCCAGAATCAAGAGATACATTGACACCAAGCCTAACAGTGAACTCATCTACTATTGTCTCCAAAATCCACCATACACGTATCAATGGGCTGAGAAAACAGTTCCAGTTGCTGAACGTAGTTCTGAAACAACTATAGAAAGGTATATGGAGAACTATAAGAATGTTTCACAAGACATACGAGATCAACTGAATGCTGAAGCTGAAGCCGTTCAGTCATTCTCACAGGGATAGATTAACGATATCTACTCCACAGTTGATGCTTGTCCGAATACATGTGAAATGTGGAAAGCCATTGAAAGGTTGAAACAAGGTGAATCAATCAATGTTCAAGATCTTGAAACCAATTTATATTGGGAGTTTGGAAAATTCACATCACGGGATGGTGAATCACTAGAATCGTATTACTCATAGTTTTACAAGATGATGAATGAGCTTGTCAGAAATCCAGGTCATGTTTTAAATCATCAAGTGAATGGCCAGTTTCCTTACTTCAATTACAAACCAGAATGATAAAGGTTTGTGACACTCTATTTAAGCAAAGTCAAATCTGAAGACTGTCTCCTATCACAAGCTTATGACATTCTGAAGCAACACCAGAATGAAGTCAATGAGAAAACCCTGAAAAAACGACTACACGTACTTGCTAATCCACTTGCCTTGTTGCTCAACAACCAACCAATTTACCATCATCAAAACCATCCTACTAAACACTCATATTCCTCACCATATCGCAACATCTACCAGATACAGAGGAAAGAAATTGGTACCTCTGTCTGCTTCCTACTTATGATCCATAACCAGCTACGTTACTGAAGATGAGGAAATGCAAAAGAAAAGGAGATGACAAACTCATGGCTTTAATTTCTCTGCTCGTTCAAGTAAATCTACAAACATACCAACAACAACCTTCGAACTTCATCAAACACCATTCGACAAATCAAGCATAATTCTCCAAGAATCAACAGAGGAACTGTATAGATAATCATAGGAAGTCAATGTTGCTTGGGCCTAGGAAAATGTAGGTACTCCGTAGTGCCAAAAGTCTAGGATTCAGTGTTTACAGACTACAGAGGAATAGAGCATGTATCAAGGGAATGTCAGAAACTGAAATGAGTAAAGGATGCAACTTATCACAAGGAAAAGATGTTATTGTTAAACTAGAGGAAGTTGGGGTTTCAATTGAATGCAGAACAAGCGATTGGAGGATGATCTGATGATGATCTGAAGAACAGGAATTGGAAGCACATTATATGTACATGGCACAGATTCAAGAGGTTACTCCAGATTCAGTTGACAATTCTGGGCCAATCTTTGATGATGAGTCAATGCATAAGGTGCAAAACAATAATGACAACTATAATGTGTTTGCCATGGAGAAATGAACATCCTGAGCAACCGGAATCTAGTAATGACATATTCTGATGGAAGCAAGGTGACGTCCAATATCACTATGACATCGGAATATAGTTTATGAGAGAGCCTCAGATGACCAGGATGGAAACGGATGACTTGATCAAGAACGTGATTTGCTTGCTTCTTTAATTGAGAAACTAAAATGTGAAATTGATGACAAAAAACCGTAATAACTTTTGGAAGTCATCAAACAAGGAGTGTTAGGTTGATAAATTGAAAGTGAATTGAGGATTCAAAACTAAGAATAAAAGTTTAGAATCATCAATAACCATTTCAAAGAGCAATACTTGAACTGTCCAAGACTATCAGTTTGATGTTTAAAGACCTTAAGAAGTTCCAAGCGGAACTTGATAGGTATCATGATGTGAATTATGCGTCAAGGTGGAAATTAATTGTGACAAAAGCTAAAGGGGAATTTATGTCATACAAAATGTATTTTGAAAAATCATCATAATGCCTATACAAAAAAAAAAAATGATATTAAAATCAACAATTTCGGATATGATAAGGAGCTTGTTGCACATCAAGAAACCATCTCCAGAAATGTCACAAGCAAACGAGCGCAGACTAGCTTTACAAAACTTCGTGAAGACAAAAGAACTTGATAAAAGTCAATTGCTTTTAGAAAACAAAGTCAAGTTTTGAATTGAAATTGTATATAAAACGGTCAAGACTGTCAAGACAATGAATATTCTTATCGTAATTGTAACCGCGTTTTGGCAAAACTGAGTTCCTTAAGAACATCCCGCTCATAGAGCGAATCCTCGTCTGTATGATATTGTTGCTACATTGATAATCTTGGCGTTAAAGTTACCCCTGATTCTGACGAAATGATCGTCTTGAAGAGAACTCGATCAAAAAATTTAAGCGAATAATCAGACCGTTTGATATGATCAGTTGAATAATCTTTAGATTTGTTCGTTCCACAATGAGAAAGTCGCCTGAACAACACAATTGTCCAAAAACATCAAAGAATGAGTCATACATCTTCTAAATAGGAATTTTCCAAAGAGTCTTTCGTAAATAAACAACTTTGTTTTAAAAAACGAATGGATGAATCATTCCGTTAGGATCAAAAGTGTAAAGCCACTAAAGAACTTTTCAAGATTAAAAAAGAGTGTTGACACGATTTTGATGGGAGTTGGAAACGTTGCAAACAAACAATCCCAAAAGATACCATATTTTGGTAACATCCGATCCTTCATTCAAAACACATAGAAGAAATTTCTGGCCCCCAAATTAGCAAACTCAATGGCGGACTTAGAAACAATTTCCTTGTGATTTGAAAGAGAAATGGTTGTTATTTGAGATACTTTAATTCTCTTGAACATGAAGTAGACACTCTCAAATCTCAACTGGAAACTCAAAAAACACAGTTTTTAAATGAAATCGACCGACTTTCAAGGGAATATTACTATGCTGATCACATGAATGCAATACTTGGTGTGTACACTGATCAGGATGAAGTTACTAATTTGCAATGTGATTACTTAGAAACCTAGGAAAAATGTGAACATCTTGAAAAAGAGCTTTCAAAAAGTAGAACAATGTCAAAGAGTTGAAGCACTTCAGAAACATGCGATTAATCTTGAACTTGATTTACAACAATGCAAAGAGAAGATAAAAAATGACAAATCTTTCAAAAGGAAAATCAGACAAAACTATTTCTAAAAGAACGTGAACAGTATTTTGGAAATTCAAACTAGAAGCTCAATTACAAGACAAAGTAAATTGCAAATAAGGGAGTTGAAAAACTCATAAGAAAAGATGAACGATAAAATCTGTGGAAACAAGCTTTGAAAAATCATCGGTTATTCGACACCGAATGCTTTTAAAAGTAAAAGACAATCCAGTTTTAGGTAAACCGGCTATTTTTTCAGATTCTCTTGCAAAGAAAGATTTCTCAAAGTCAAAGCCAATTACCACACAAAATGTGAACTAGTGATTTTTCAAAACCAGTCACTGCACAGATTTTGCCTCAGAATATGTTGCCAATTTCAATAACACAAAGGGTGATTGCACCCGGAATATATAAAGTGCACACAAAGCCTAATCATACTAGAACACCTCAGTTGCATCAAGACATTAGGAAACCTAACAAACGTGTGTCTTTCTCTACAGGAGTAATTCCCACTACTAGTGTAAGCAGACTACAGCTTAAGCGCAATCAACTAGAAGATAGAGTCATGCCTAACAATAGTCAAGGGAAGAAGCAAAATGTAGAAGACCACCGTAGGCATTTTAAGTTTTCTAATAATAAAACGTCTGTAACTGCGTGTAATGACAGTTTGAATGCTAAGACCTCGAATGTTAACTTTGTCTGTGTTACTTGTGGAAAATGTGTGCTGAATGAAAATCATGATTTGTGTGTTCTACATTATATCAATGGCGTGAATTCTAGGACTAGACAACCAATGGCTGTGCCTATTAGTACTAGAGAACCCAAGCAGAATGTGAACCAATCTGTTGCAACATCCAGTAAGAAAACCGTTGCAACAGACTCCACTGTCAAGAAATCTAGAAACATAACTAGGAAGTTATATGAGCAAGTTAGTAAGACATGCAGTTGGTGGTATCCTAAGTATACTCCAGATATAATTGGAAACCTAAGACTCAAAAAGGAAATGTTAACCCAAACATTAGTATGCCTCTAGGAAATGCATCTAAACTGCTAATATTTTTGGAACAAAGACTCCTAGGTGTTTCCACTGTGTCCAATACTCATTGTCTTCAATTTATTTTTGCAGCTTCGGCCGAGATCAATCTATACATCGTCGACTCGGGTGTCTCAAAGCACATGACCGAAAATCTCAACTTCTAACTAAATTTAGATGAGAAAATTTCGGGAACCCACTTCTTCACCATCTTCATCCTTAAGAAGAGGCTTTTGAGTTTCCATTGGTGTGCTTGCAGTCTTGACTTCTGTAAAACCAAATTTCTTCAAAATTTCTTTCACATATTTATCTTGACTAATAAATATGCCATCTTTTTTCTGCTTTACTTGTAATCCCAAGAAGAATGTAAGTTCTCCCATAGAACTCATCTGAAACTTCTCATGCATCAACTTTTAAAATGCAATGCATAGCTCCTTCTTTGTTGAACCAAAGATAATATCATCCACATAAACTTAGACCAACAGAATATCACCTTTGTACCTTTTGATGAATAAGGTCTTGTTAATTTCCCCTCTTTGAAACCTATTGTCCAACAGATATGTTGACAAGGTTTCATACCAAGCTCTAGGAGCATGATGTAGTCCATATAGTGCTTTTTCAACCTTGTATACTCTATCAGGAAAGTCTAGATCTTCAAATCTTGGTGGTTGACATACATACACCTCTTCTTCAATCTTCCCATAGAGAAAAGCAGTTTTTACATCCATTTGATACACTACAAAATCTTTAAATGAAGCATAAGCTAAAAATAGCCTAATTGCTTCAATTCTTGCAACAAGGGCAAGTACTTCATCATAGTCAATCCCTTCTTCTTGCGTGTATCCTTGAGCAACCAATCTTGCTTTATTTCTTATCACAATTCTCCTTTTATCTTTTTTATTCCTGAAAATCCATTTAGAGCCTATAGCCCTTTTTCTATTTGGTAAATCTACTAAAGTCCAAACTTCTTGTAACTTGAATTGTAGAAGTTCTTCCCGCATAGCCTCTATCTAGCTTGGATCCTTCAATGCATGAATTACCTTTTTGGGTTCTTCTTCTGATAAAAAGCAAGCAAACAAGCAACTTTGAAGGTCTTTATGGTTTATTCTTTGTTGAATAGTATTAACAAACCCATGTTCCTTCAAATTCTTTGACATCTTTCTTGTTTGTGTAGCTGATTGCAAATCTCCAATCACTTGATCAAGAGGATGATCTTTATGATTCTTGTAGTTGGATTAGGACTGACTTGGATTGTTGTATCCAAATTGTTCATGTCAGCCTCTGCACCATCATCTTCATCATCTCTTGAGAAGTTAAATATGCTATAATCTTCCAAAGCAGTCACATTTGGATCAAATGGAAGTTCAATGCTTGTTTTTCCACTAAGAGAATTAACTTCATTTGTGCCAGCAGCATTAACATTGTTAGTGCTGTCAACATTATCTTCCTTCTCTTGATCATTACTTTCATTATCTTTTCTTGGATCTTCATCAACCTTCTTTCCATCATCACTTAAAGGTTTGGATCCATCATCATGAGAACTCTTTGGATCTTGGGAAAATGGTGGATCAGCAGTCCATAATGGTAGCAAAATATAATCTTTGACAGGTTCTGTCTCCTTTCTAGCTTGACCTGCATTATCACTTGCTTTTTTACCTGCAAAAACCAATTAGGACTGTTGTGTACTGAAACAATTGATCCATTGTATTCAATCGTTCTTGTTAGTGCATCAATATTCTCAAATAGCTCCACAATATGGTTTCTTCCAATACCTAAAAAATTAGGTGTACTCTACACTGAACAGAGTAATATGCAAGTTTTCTTCACTTCCTTATTCTACTTATTGTATATCTAAAGGCTTTTTACTATTTAAAGCGCTCCGTATCCAACAAAAAGAACCTTCATCAGCCTTACCATAAATTCTCTCCCGAAGTGATCTATGGCTCTTTAAGGAATGGTAAACGAGAACCCAAAATGGTCTCATAAAAACTTAAATGTTAGTGTTCTATCAGAAAAAGTTCATATGGAGTCTTGTTTGAGACTTAACTACTGAATCTTTAAAATTAGGAAGAATTCTTAATATGGAGGGTCTTTATTTGCACATAGCATGCAGTATACTGCTTCTGCCCAAAACATAGTTGGCAACTCAGAATCAGCTAGCATTGTCTAGCAGCCTCAATTAGTGTCCTATTCCTCTTCTCAGATAACTCTAGTTTTGATTGAGGTGTTCTAGCTATACTAAGTGTGTCTTAAAATACCCCTTCATCTCATAAAATGATTCCATTTCTCTGTTTTTGAACTCAGTTTTCCATTATCACATCTAGAATCATCTTCCTTTGTGGTCTACTGGAAATTTTCTATCCCTAGTTATAAAGGGACTAAGAATGCCACTAGTCTATCCTTAGTGTAGCTAGAAAGAAAAACCCATGTCAGATACACCTACTCTCTATCAATCTATGACAAACTAGGAAATACAAGTTTTTCTTCATAATGCTTTTTACAAATGTTTAGCCACCAACTATGTCCATATCAACCAAATGTTAATGGAAGACTGATTGAGTTCTTAGTTTTGGACTTACAAGAGGCTCTGTGCTGCATAACTCATACATGTTATGTAAGTTGAAACTTACAATCAGACCATCATCACGGCCATTAGCTCTAAGCAGTTGAGAGCAAGGTCTACTGATTGGTCACACAGGCATAACTCATACATGTCATGTAACATAACCAACTAAATAGGTTCAAGAAGATCATGCTTGAACTAGAACAAAATCTAGTATTTGAACTTTACTCAACAAAGAACTAACTGTTTTCCTTTTCTAACCTATTCCTCATTTTGATACAATGGGATTTCACTTTAGCCCTAAGAAAAATGAACATGATCTTCTATATCCTTCTACAACCATTCCGTGTCTTTTAAATAAATGTCCTTCGCATTTGTGCTTCAAGCCTGGACATTAAAACACATAATCAAGCTCCGTTATTTATTTATTGATGCTAATAAAAGATGTAAGAACATGTTTGAGATCATAAACGTACTCTTATCCTGAGATTGGCTCATAAGTAGGTATGTCAAATTCAAGATCCTCATGTTAGTCTGGATTGTTTTGCAACCATTCACCCTCATATATGTTCATTTTTCAGCAACATAGATGTTGACCAGTAGACTTGGTGAATTGCATGTATTAAAGAAAATGTGTAATATAAACAAACCTGACGAGTTATTGTTCAACTTTATAAACACCTTTTCCATGTGCTAAGTCATTCCAGATAATACCTTACTACCTTGAAATAATACGTGTAGGTTAATAGTGGTAGGAGTAACTTACATGACAATCTAGTTTAATTTTTAAACACATAAAATACATTATAATAAATAAGAACATATATGTTATACGTACCGTTGGGTGTTTGCTTCCTGAAGGAGGGCACATGAATAAGCTCAAAGGTTCAATTCAAGAGTAGTAGCTTGCTTGTGAGTTAGACTACAAAAGTTTCTCGACAAATAAACTAGTAGACACTTCACTAACAAAGTCATGTAAAAAACGTTACTTTATCATCAGATTCTTTCTTAATCAGCTTCTTTATTACGTATATCAATAGCAATAGTCAACTGGGAAATACCGTACGTATGATTGTAGTTTTCAATGTTGAATCTTTGATATCAATTCTTAAGCATTAGTATTTCCAAGGAGTTTATGAGTGTCAATGGGGGAGAATGTCTATGTCTTTCTTCTGGAAATTTTGATGAATGTAATAAATAGTTACAACCAATATATATAAGTGAGAAAACACAATATTGAACACTTTAGGTTTTATGTTATACCTTCATCACTCCGTGCAAAACACTCTTGTCAAGTATCGGGTGTGCTTGTCTGTCAAACAAAGTGAGTAAAACTGATCTAGTTGAGTCCATCACTTAGGTGTTGTTTGTTTATTAAGAGGTTGTAAATCTAAATCTGAATATTCGGTAGAAAAGTCTGAATTTGATTTCCATCTTAATCTGAATAACTGGTTGAGAAATCTGAATCTGAATGAAATAAAACTGTTTGTTTACCAAATGTCTAGATGTGTTAAACTACAATAGTTTTTACAATTTAAATATAAAACTATTGCATTCACACAAGAAATAAACTTTATTAAATAAAAAAACAAATTTTATAATATAATCAATTTAAAGTTAAAAGTATTTTAAACAGAACATGCAATCTCATGTTTATTCGACATAAATAAGCGTGTCAAAGTTTGAATTGAAATATTATAACGATTAACTAAATGAGTCACGCTAGAATTGAGATGCATGAGTCCGAAACCGTACCCTTCAATTTGAACAAAATATGAATTGACACATATCAACTTATACACTCTTTATCTAACAAAACATATGCAATGATTTTATTTAATACTTTTAATATAAAAGATAAAGGTGAAACAAGAAAAAAAAATCAAGAAATGAAAAAAACAACAAATAATAATAACAATAGCAAAGTAGAAAATAAATAAAAACAAAAAAAGTAAGAAAAAAAGTCATTAAGAGGTGTTAAGACACCCCCTCCACATCTAGTTCAGTAAGAGGTTTATGTCTCTTACTGCCTCTTAATGATCAGAAAAAAAACAAACGCTCTTAACACTGCTTGCCTCTTACTGCCTTTGAATGACATGAAAAAAAAACAGTCTTAATGACCCAAATATCTGATCGCGTCTGAATGAGTCAGATTAAGATGATGTTAAGAGGCATTTCTAAAAAAACAAACACCAAGTTAAAATGGAATTTTGTACCTTCCATGAAATGTTAAACGGATAAGTAAGGTTTTTAAAATGTATGTGTAATTCAAATATAGTTAACAACTTATTTATTCTCAACGTCAGTAGCTTTACCGCACTCCTTGTTGGTACACATGAATACATGCCCTTTTTAACATCCACGCCATACTCATCTATTTCAGGCATAGTCTGTTGTCTGGCAGAATGGTTACATTTTACGCATGCGAGATACCACCAATCAGATTCACGGTTAATCTTTTTAAAAGTTGCTACAAAAACACATGACATAACTGGAAGCACACAAAGTAAATTATTTATATCCTTTGATCAATAAAAGAAAGTCAAACAAAATAGTTGTGGGTTCAAGTCCTGCTTAAAACATGTGTGATTGATTTGTGGTATAACTATTGTGAGTTAGTAAAATTCTCTTTCTTAAAAAAGTCAAACAATCAGAGGTTTGAAAAAATACATCTTATACATTTCTTCTCATCATTTACAATTGAACTAACATAAAGTTATACTCCCTCCATCCCAAAATTATTGTCTTCCGACAAAAAACACACAGTTTAAGAAAAATGCATTTATTACTGCTTTCTTTTTCTTACTTTTTGACAGAATGATAGTTTTACCCTTAACTAATTAATTAAAGTCTTCTTTAAAGTTTGTAATAATAATTTCAAACAAGGGTAATATAGTAAACTTGATCAAACTTCCCTATCTATTTTTAGTAGTGGACAATTAAATTGGGACATCCCAAAAAGGAAACGTGGACAATAAAAATGAGACGGAGGAAGTATAATTTAGTTAGGATGCTACCTCACTGACACATTGCTTTGTAAATCCTAACTATTTCTTCAATTTCCCCTTTCACATCTCACTTATGATATTGCAATAAAATGTGCGATTTGATCTTGATAATGTTTGCCTATTCACTTCCCCCAAAAATCATGGACGATCGTTACATAATCATAAATGAGATGCGTTTTGTATATAAATTTCTTCAAACTCTCCTACATCATCACCACTTTTTTAAAACATTGATCTAATGTATCAATAAAATTTAGACCCAATGTCACAATAAAATGGAGATCATGCTAAGCAAAAGCTTGCTTTATATAGGTAGGGATTAACACAAATTTAATGGAGACATATTAACACATAAACCTATGGTATAATAGAAACGCCAAAAATCAATAATTTACATGGTTCAATTCGTCAAAAACGTATGCAGACGCAAATCATACTTCTTATTAAAAAAAGTAAAACTCAAGACTTTACATGAATATAATTATTCAGGCCCAAATAATAAAAATCGAAAAACGTATAAGTTTGTACATTTTGATGTTCAACAATCTGGAAAACTAACATTTGTATCTTTTCTTTTTAGTTGATGATAATAGAACGACCCATGATTGATTTAACCAACATTTTTAAAATTGTTATACTTATAATTGAATTTGTTTTCATGTTAATTGATGTGTTGATTTTATTGTGTGTTGTTTTCACCGATTCAATTAACATCTTTTTTAAGGATAAATGATTTTGGGTAGGTTTGTTCTTGAAGGGTTTAGGTGTATTAAATGGCGGGGGGTTAATTCTCTTTGACATTTTATTGGTTAAAGGCATAATTGATTTTGGGCCATTGGATTAACAATAATGCCAGATGTTATTTTTTAAGAGTTTTGGAAGGAGATCTAGTTTTTCAATAGCTCTCTCTCACACACACACACACACACACATATAGGGAAGGGATAAGTTGTGCATGTGTGTCTAGTTCTTCACAGGTTTGGGTTTCGCATTCTAATCTTTCAGGTTGTTAGTCAGTCGAAAACTAACAAGTGGTATCAAGAGCTTTAGTTTGAAGATATTTTGGAAGTTAGGACGAAATCATGAAGGTTTCTGTTGATTGGATCTTCGCTGAAGAAGGAGCATCGTTTCTCTCTTTCGTGTTTTCCAACGACCAAAAACAAGAAGGGTTGCTGGTTTGGTTAGGTAAACCAGTAACATATTCGCAGGAAGGTTATCGATATAAAAGGGTTTGTTGTTTTTCCAGATCAAAAAGGTTCGGTGTCGGTTGTTTTCTATCGCTGGAGTAAGAGGAAGAAGAAAGGGTAGGTGGTTGGTTTTTTTGTTTAAAAGTCAACTAACAGGGAAAACTTCAAAGGGTTACAATATTATAATAAGTTGGTAGGGTATCAAGATTTATAGTATTTTTTTGTTTTTTATAAGACAAAAAGGTTATTACTTTGAAGTGTTTGCACAAGAGACTTTGTTGTTTTGTGATTATGAGGGTTTATCACAAGGTTTAACAAATCAACGTAGGGATAAATAATGACAGGAGCCAAGTTTGACATCGAGAAATTCGATAAAACTGGTGATTTCGGGTTATGGAGAGTCAAGATGCTTGCTTTATTAATCCAACATAGATGTGAAGCAGCTCTGGATGTTTTACCCGCATATATGGAAGCTGAAGCAAAAGCTGAGCTAAACAAGAAAGCTCACAGTGTCGTGATTTTGTGTTTAGGTAACAAGGTTCTGAGAGAGGTTACTGGGGATACGACTGTAGTGAGGGTTTGGTCCAAGCTCGAGACTTTGTACATGACAAAGTCTTTAGCTAACAAGTTGTACCTGAAGAAGATGTTGTATACATTCTATATGCTGGTTGGACGAAAGACTTCCGAGCAAATAGATGAGTTCAACAAAATCATTCTTGATTTAGCAAATATTGAGGTAAAATTTGAGGATGAATATCTTGCTTTATTATTACTCACTTCTTTACCAGCATCATACGAACACTTTGTGGATACATTGCTTTATGGACGGGAAGCTTTGACTTTGGAGGATGTGATGGCCATATTAAATTCAAAGGATGTTAGGAATCTAGAAAAGACTCGGTCACACCTAAAATACGTAGCTCGTAGGTCTAATATAGTTTTTGGAACCTTAGTAAGGTAGAAAGGCCCAAGGCCCATGGTAAGCCTATCAATAGGCCCATGGTCGACCACACAAGGATGTATAAGTACCCTATCCACACATGGAGAGGGTGTTGGTTTGTTCACTTTCTCATTTCACATAAGCTAATATTATCTCTTCCTTTCTCTCTCTAAAAGTGTCTATACTTCTACTTTCTCTCTCTAGTTCTTTGTCATTTGATTATGAGATTAGATATTTCATGTATTCTACAATTGGTATCAAGAGCCATGGGGTGATTTAGTTTGGTTTTATGTGTGTTTTTTCATTTCTTGTCTAAGCGTGCATTTGGTTCGAACTCATACAAAGAATCTTCATCTTTTGTGGGTTTAAAAGCCATAAAGCTCTCAACTTTCTTGTTGGAAACACAAAAAGTGTCGGTCACTTCCAAGTTGTAATAGGTCTTAGCTCGTAGATTGTGTCATGTTAAGTATAGAAGCTAATCCAGCCCAAGGCCCATGGGAAGCCCATCATAGCCCATGGGCCGGCCATCATGTAACTATATAAGCCCTCTCCTAGCCTTGGAGAGGGGTTGGTTGTTTCATTTCTTCCATATTTTCCACATAGTAATAACATCATCCATTCCATCTACTTTCTCTCTCTAAAACATCACAACCCACATCTCACTCTTGTTCTTGGTTTGATCATTTGATTACATGTTTCTTCAGGGGTGAGCAAAAACCAAACTCAAAGCAAAGCCCCAAGTTTGTATTTAATTTTGTGGTGGATTACTGTCATATTTAAAGTAAGCTAATTGGTGTTTACACAGTCGTTTCTTTATAGAAAATGGACACATCTATATTTTGTTTCGCCGGTTAAATCAGACAATTTGTTTAAACCTGAAACCATTAGCCGTCAACATGCTGACATGTCCTTGCATCAGGTCGTATTTTCTATACCTCTACTGTCATTTACTACAAATTTTGATGAGAATTTGGTTGCGATGAAATGTTGTTGGATATATCACTGTTTCATTTCTATCATATAAATCATTATTTGGCTAATAGGTTTAATTCTTTGTTGCCTTTATTTTTTATAATTAGGTTGGGTTTGATGAAACGGGGCACTAGCTTTGAAGAAAAAAGATGTTGATTAGCAGGAACAAGAAATAAAAAGAAAATTGATCCATGAACTCGACGACACATTCACTCTGCCCATTGATTCTAAAAAACAAAGTATAAATGATGTAAACATTGACGGTCGTTTGCATGGAACATGGCAAATTGAGATGACAAACCATGTATATGTGTGTGTGTGTAATAAATGTATTACCAATAATACTCACTTTTGTTTTTTGCTATGAAATACACTAGATGGGCTAATGTGTAAACTTAATCTCATTTGAGCAAATGATGATGAACTTTATTGTGTTTCAGATTCGATGCACAACAACTAAAGCTTTTTGTTGGAACTACACCTTAGAAAAGGATGAAGTGGCGAATTTCCTTTCTTCACATCCTCTCTAACTGCTTCACTCTACCTTTTCATACAAATCAATGCAACTGCACGGTTACAATGATAAGTTGCAGTCACAGTAACTAATCATCTCTGAAAAATAACCCTTTTTATACTCTTTATTTCCCAACTCCAAATATAAAAAAACGTAGCTATTACCAAACAACAAAGATAGCTCTATAATGAAATTCACAATACACAAAACGCGCCGTAGCGAAGCGTGGGTTCCAAAAACTTGTTAAGATGATTTACGATACACACGACCTTTTCTTTTGTTATATATATATATTTTTTCAAATTTATTAAATATTTTTGTGACAATAAGACCAACTTTTGATGATTATTTATCCAAAGCATGCGTGTCTCTAGAAAGTAGTCATTAAAAGATCAATCAAGTTTCAAACTATTCAAGAACGACATAATCATATTCAACTCTTGACTTTAATAAGGGCAAAGCTTTTATAACTAAGTTTTTGTTTATTGTAAGAACGAGGATTTTTTTATGGCAAACTGCAAGAAGAATCATCATACTTGTCACTATATCTAGATAGTCATTTTTTTCTTTTTATGGGCATCAGTGACCATTTTGCCCTTTGAGGTCCTTACAACATATTACATAGTTATTCCCTTAACTAACATATTATTATCAAAACACAGATTTATCAAAACATTTATAGCACATAAATCACAAACATGATCCCAAACTCAGACCCTAAATAAAACCCAGTTCACCTATCATTGTTTCCCCAAATCAGACCCAAAATAAAACACATAATCAGACCTGGTGATAGGGACAATTTCATACACATAATCAGATCTAACCTCCTCCTGTTGTTGATAGAAAGTGGATGAATGCAAGATCAAGAGCAGCAGAGTGTAGATGAGAATGCATATGGCATATAAGGTATTGACGAATACTTTTCTTTTATCGGTACGACTTAGAAATAATCAGGTATTTCCAAACTAGAAAGAGATGCAACTAATGTTACTCATGCACTCGATAATTTTTTAGTAAGTTTTGTGTATATTATAGTAAGTTTTGGTAATGGTTTTTTCTACTTTTGTTCTGATGGTCACATTGTATCTGATTTTTTAGTACCTAGACATGGACTTGAAAAAACAAATGGAATCATGTCCAGAATTCTCAGAGAAAAAACACGGGTAAAATGTTTACAAGTTTTTAAATCTGTCTGGGTTTCATGTAAATTCAGTCGGTCCCAAGCCCGGATAAAATGATGAGGGTTAAAAGAGGGGAAACGCCTTTTAAAAAACTTGTATTCGTACTTGTTGTTGCTAGTCAGGTTGTTGTTGTTAAAATAGTAGTGGGTGAAGAAGATGAAGATTTGTGTGTAATGTTAAATCTGATTTGTTCGTTGTGAATCTGATGGGTGAAACGTGATCTTGGAAAGTGGAATATTCAGGTGATTTGTATTCGTCGGATTTGTATTAGTTTTTGTTATTGTTTTTGATGGTGAACGGGATTAAAAAGATGGATATATGCTATTGATGTTGAAGGGTTGAATTCACACAACTAAGTTCACAATCTTACTGACTAGAAACGCATTATCCCTTTGATGAATCTGGAAGTGTTGAATATTCACTACCATACTTCAAAAGATAGAGGTGGGTGAAGAGATGGATGTTTGAGGCATAATTTTAGAATGTCACAGTGACCAATTATGTAATTTATCTCGATGTTGAAAGGCAAAATGGGTCACTGAAGCCCATGAAAAGGAAAAAAAATTACCTCTCCGCTATCCTTTTGGGGGGGAATCGAGATTCACTACTCACTCGTGCCCGAGGGAGGGGTTAGGGCGCGGGATGCGGAGGGGGGGGGGGGGGGTGGGGCGGAGGCTAGCGGGAGCGGGTGGGGGGGGGGCGCCGTGTGGTAGAGGTTTCAGGGGGGGAGGTGTTGGTTAGGCATGGTGTCAGGTGATGGTGGGGTGGTACGTTTATATTGATACAACATTGATACACACTGTTTAAGGAGGTGGAAGACGTTAATTCGAGTATTTTAAGATCACGTGTCTTTATATCATCTTTTCGAACGCTAAAACATTTGATTTGTTTTCTGTGGTCAAGAGAGTTAATTTCATTAATCTAGCCTTTTATGGGAAGCATGACAATTTTTGCCTTTGAGAATAAAATTACATAATTTGTCCACTGTGAACATGGGTGTGTGTGTGACTTTGACCACAGAAAACAAAAATCAAAGTTTAGAGTTAGAAAAATAAAATAATACCAGTATATTATTACAATAGATGGATTGGCACAAGCCCGTTTTGCGGTTGGGTCATTAGGGTTCCTTAAGTTAATGTAATCTTTATATATTGTGTTGAATAGTACAAAACATAAAACGGGGTTTTTCATTGTCTAAGATTTTTCATTGTCTAACAGATTCTTCTTGTGATTTCTTTTTTTTTAAAGCAGAGTATTTGATATTGTTTGTCAACTATATCTAAGGTATGATTTGATTCAATGAAAATAACATGACATATAATCATGAATGCATAAAATTCTAAATAAATCCTTACATTTATTAGGCAACACTAATGAACGACTTGTAGAATTCGCATTAGGGCATAAAAAGTATCATAATCAAAGCAATAATTATAAAAGTAACACCACAAAACTAAAAATGTAGCTAGGTTGCCCATCGCGGTGCATCAATTATTCGATCAAACGTCAGCTGGTTCCATTGAAGGTGATGGTGCCTCGGCTTGTCCTATTTGGTAACGACTGCAATATTTTTGTAGCAACGGAGGGAAAGATGGAGTGTTTGGAAACATTCCACCCCAGCAATTTGAAGTTATGTCATTAATCGCCAAACAACAAGAAGGGCCAACTGTGAACCCTAATTTCCCACTAACGAAAGCTCTATAAACTTCCGCATAACAACCAACGACTTCTTCTATAGATAACCAACACTGTTCAAAGTTTCCAATGGTTGTTGCCCACGTAGGTTGTGGTTCAAGCTCAGACAATGGGTTTTCCTCTTGAGCTAGCCCTGATGGCAATGTTGCTACGAGTGTTGCGATCAACAGAAGAGCGAGAACTGATGGTTTAAACAAAGCCATGGGTGAATGTATTTGTGATAATTTTGGATGAAAACTTGATAGAAGGGTGATGAATTTATAGTTGCATTTTGTTGTATTTTTGGAAGGGTTATAAATTTTGATTTGTTGTTTATTAGACTTAAATGATTCGTAATGTGTTCATATCTTAACTTTAATGTTATTATTGAACTTCTATATCAGTATTATTATATTAGCTGTAAAATCCGTTTGTGTTTTTAGAAACATTTCAAATTTCTACTACTATCCCTTTCTTTATATAGAAACATATAAAATTTGCATGTTAATGTTTGATGAAATTTTGTGTAAAATACTCAAATGTATTGGCTGTTTGAAAGCCTAAAATTATTCCCTTCCTATTCTGTAATTAAAATCTAAGGGGCCGTTTGGTTTGTTGTTAGGAATCACAATGGGTTTGGTATGAGGTAGAATGATAATGGATATGAAAAAGTGTATGATCATGATTGTTTATGTTTGGATGACAAAATATAGTACGAAAAAAGTGTATAGATATTTGAATTTTGTAGTGGAAAAGAGATGGCCCACGGAACGGATTTCATACACACCAAATTGGTGGGTAATGAGTCTAATGTACATGATATACTCATTTCATTCTGGAGTCCGCTAAACCAACATCCTTTAATCATAATGAACCTCATAACCCCATTCCCATATACCCATACCAAACGCACCCTAAACCATTATATAACTTATATTATACACCAATATACTATAGCACGAACGAAGGTTTTGGAATAAAATATTCCACGTTTCACGACTATCTATGTAAAAAAAATTATATTTTCAAAACGTACCCTGAACTTTAACCTATCTACGACTTTTTTATATAACAAAATTTATTTATCAAATATAGAGCGCATGTCTACCGATTCATACGGGAAAAAAGATGTCACTGAAAAAATCATCGAATTGCGAACAAAACGAGCCCAATATTGCAATGCTTCCGACATGCGTAAAATTTTATAAAAAATGTTGAAGATAAAATAATTATATAAAAACAAATTTTAAAACGCGCCCTAAACTTTAATTTATTTACGACTTTTTTATATAACAAACTTTATTTATCAAATATGGAGCGCATATCTATCGATTCATTCAGAAAAAAAAGTCACTGAAAAGATCGTCGAATTGCGAACAAAACAAGCCGAATATTACAATGCTTCTGACATGCGTATGATTGTATAAAAAATGTTTAAGTTTAATATATAGAGGTGAGTTATTTTGCATACTAGTTTCTTCCTACATACCAAGGGACAAATCTAGACAATCCATTTCATTAGATTAAAAAGACAAGATTTAAGATTAAAAAAACATGGAGGGACCAAAATTATAAATTTACTAAAAGTCACACTAACCACTCCCTCATTATTTGTAGAGTTGGCAAATCTTGCCCAAATTGCAATTAATTAACCTTTTTGACATTTTGTAAGTTTTTTTTTACATTTTTACGTTTTTACGTTTTTTTTATGTTTTTGTACGTTTTTTACGTTCTTATACGTTTTTGTACGTTTTCCTACGTTTTCGTCTGCTTTCGCACGTTTTCGTATGTTTCGAGTGTTTTCGTCTGTTTTCGCACGTTTTCGTTCTTTTTAGACATTCTCGCACGATTTCTTATGGTTTCGTACGTTTTCGTCCGTTTTCATACATTTTCGTCTGTTTTCACACTTTTTCTTCTGTTTTCGTCCGTTTTCGCACGTTTTCTTTCGTTTTCACAAGTTTTTACACGTTTTCGTCCGTTTTTGGACATTTTCTTACGCTTTCATCCGCTTTGCGCGTTTTCGTCGGCTTTCGCGCGTTTTCGTCAGCTTTCGCGCGTTTTCGAACAGCTTTCGCGCGTTTTCGCCGGCATTCGCACGTTTTCGCCGCCATTCGCGCTTTTTCGTCATATTTCACGCTTTTTCGCCAGCTTTCGCGCGTTTTCGTCAGCTTCCGAGTGCTTTCGTCAGCTTCCGCAACGGCATTCGCGCATTTACGTCAGCTTTCGCGCGTTTTCGCAAGCTTTTGCGCGTTTTCGCAAGCTTTCGCGCGTTTACGCCAGCTTTCGCGCGTTTACGTCAGCTTTCGCGGGTTTACGCCAGCTTTCGCGCGTTTACGCCAGCTTTCGCGCGTTTACGATAGCTTTCGCGCGTTTCGGCCAGCGTTCGCGCGTTTCGGCCAGCGTTTGCGCGTTTCAGCCAGCGTTCGTGCGTTTCGGCCAGTCTCGGCGCGTTTCGGCCTGCGTTCGCGAGTTTCGGCTAACTTTCACGCGTTTCGGTCTGCTTTCGGGCGCTTCGGTCCGCTTTCGCGCGTTTTCGTCTGTTTCACAGGTTTTCGTCCGTTTTCGCACGTTTTCTTTTGTTTTCGCACGTATTCGTCCGTTTTCGGTTGTTTCAGACGTTTCCATCCGTTTTCATATGTTTCGGTCTGTTTTCTTACGTTTTCGTTTGTTTTTTATGTTTTTGTCCTTTTTCGCACATCTCTTTTAATTTTCGTCTGTTTTCACACGTTTCGTCTGTTTTTGGCAGTTTTTAAACGGTTTCTTCTATTTTCATACGTTGTCTATCACTGATATTATACCAAAAACCTTAAAACCCCTAACAACTAAACCCTATAACAAAAACCCTAAACCCTAACCACTAGGTATAATATCACAAGTGGTATATACATAAACCTTAAACCCTATACCAAAAACCCTAAACAACTAAACACTAAACCCTATACCAAAACCCTAAACCACTAACCGCTAAACCCTATAGCAAAAACCTTGAACCCCCTTCCCTAACCACTAAACCATATACCAAAAACCCTAAACCCTTAACCACTAAACCTTATACCAAAAACCCTAAACCTCTAACTGCTAGGTATAATATCACAAGTGTTATATACATAAACTTTAAAATCTATACCAAAAACCATAAATCCCTAACCCCTAAACCCTATACCAAAAACCCTAAACGCCTACCATTAGGTATAATATCACAAGTGATATATACATAAACTTTAAAATATATACCAAAAACCCTAAACCCCTAACTATTAAACCCTATACCGAAAACCCTAAAACCTTAACTACTAGGTATAATATCATAAGTGATATATACATAAACTTTAAAATCTATACCAAAAACCCTAAACCTTATACCAAAACCCCAAAACCCCTAACAACTAGGTATAATATCACAAGTGATGTATACATAAACTTTAAAACCTATACCAAAAACCCTAAACCCCTAACCACTAAAACCTATACCAAAAACCCTAAACACCTAACCACTAAACCCTATACCAAAAACTCTAAACACCTAACCACTAAACCCTATACCAAAAACCCTAAACCTCCCTCCCTAACCACTAAACCCTATACCAAAAACCCTAAACCCCTAACCACTAAACCCTATACCAAAATCCTAAACCACTAACCACTAGATATAATATCACAAGTGATATATACATAAATTTAAAAATTTATACCAAAAACCCTGATACGTCTCCAAACACACTATATATATAATATAAGTATATAAGGATGTAAACAATTATAGTATAGTAAGTATTTTCCGTCGGATTCAAGAAACAAACTTTTAACCAAAGTTGTCTCAAAAACCTCGCGGGTCGTTTGTCCTCGACGAGGTGCGAATTGAGAATCGGTTAAGTCTGTGATCGCGCGTTTTGAATGGTTTAAAAGATTTTTGATTTGGTTTCTATTACCACTAATAAAAACGAATAAAACATGTAAGGCACGTAAACATATAAGGCAATTAAAAATTAAACACGGAAAATAATAACGGGTATCTAATAAAACACGATATTTAAACAAGTACATCAAATTTAAGCCCTACAAATGCAAATTTATTTTTCTAAAATCCTAAATGACTTAAAATAATTTTCAGAAAAAGAATTATATTTTTTTGATTTTTATTTTATTTATTATGAATTAAAAATGATTTTAATCTAGAAAAATAATTAAAAATAGTAAACTAATCCTAAAAATTATGAAAAGTACTTTGCACAAATCTAGACTTAAAGAAAAAATAAACAGGAAAATAAGCTAAAACAAATAAGCAAAAAAATAAGCAAAAACTTGCCTATAAGCTAAACTAAAAATGGACTATATAAATTTAACAGTGCAAAATTAAAACTGAAAAAGAAGACCCAGAGGGCAGTTGGCATTGAGTGTGTGTTGTGGGATGTTGGGTATACTAAGGGAGAGGTCACGGGTTCGACCCCCATGACCTTTTCTTTTTATAAAACATTTTATTTTTAAAATCTTTTTGCAAATTTTTAAAGAACTACTGAAAATAAGCACATTCTATAACTAAAACTTTTTTTGAAAACTTAATTATAAGTACAAATTAAGCACTTCAAAGATGACAGAATAAGCTTTTAAAACTTTTATGAAATAAGCTAACACTGTTTGAACTTTTAAGACAAAATAAGCTAATAAAAAAAACTAATAAGCTGAAATAACATCTACCTAGACCTAACAAGCTAAAGGCAGAAAAAAAGCAAAAACTATAAGCTAAAATGAGCTCAAACAAGATCAGCAGTACTAACTTAGAGTTAGTACTGCTAGCTTATATCCCTAAGCTGTTAGAGCATATAGAACCTTCAATAAGCACTTAAAACTTAATAAGCTCAACTTTAACTATTCACCTACACCTAAATTAGTACAATAAATTAAAAATAAGCTCAAATGATGAGTTAAGCTCATTTAAGGACTTAACAGTTCGCTCAATATTAGACCTAAAAGGTTTAAAAGTCCACTTATGATACAAGAAATAAGTCACAATAAGCTCATTACAACTCCTGAAAAGTGAAAACAGATGAAGTAAGACTACAAATGAACAACTAAAAGCTATTTTTGAGAACTTTGAACTAAAAAAAATGAACTAGAAAAAACTTTTTCTTTTGAAAAGAGTCAGCACATACTGATTACCATCAGTATGTACTGACTTTAGTTGTTAGAAAATAGATGCTTAAAGCCCTAAAAATAAGCTGATGAAAAGACTTAAAAACTAAGAACAAATTAAACTTGATGTCTAATAAGCTTAAGTTTGAATTTTCAGCTCCTAAAATAATCTAACTCTAACCTAAATTTGCTTAGGAAAACGAGACTTTGAACCTTTGTAAAAGTGAGATATGGCACTTAAAACAGACTAAAAACCAAAAGGGCAATTGTACTCTATTTCTATTCTATTCTACTGCATTTTAAACTCTAAACAACTGAAATTAATACTATTAAGCACCTAGACAAGTTCTAATCAAAATAAGCTGAGTTACTATACTAGCAGACCACAAAATTCACTCATAGTTGCAAAGACTCTTAAACTTGAAATTTGTACTTTAAAAACTCTTTAAAACTGACTCATAGATTAACTTCAGGCTAGCTAAAACTGACTTAAGACCCAAAAGTAACTTCTACCCTATTTTGACCCATTTTTAACCTTGTGCCAAACACCCCTTTAATCTTTAAAACTTATTTTAAAAAGCTAAACATATCTAATATATTGCCACAATAAAAAAAACAAGATTAATATCTAATCAAAATTAAAGGAATTAAGCATAATCACTTGTAAATAAGCCATTAAAATAAGCCAAAATCTATAAGCATTTCAACAGCTATATAACACTTATTAACTTCCAGAATTTCATTAAACTTAACCTAAGCTACAACTACTTTCCAAAGAACCAAATTAAGCAAAAAAGCCAAATAATTAACAATAACTATTAATAAGTATAAATAACATTAATTAATAAGCGATAACAAATAAGCTAAAAAGAGGAAATGAAAATGTACCTTATCCCTTGCTAAAACAAGGATGTAATTTGCTTTTTCAAGCTTAATCTACAATCTCAGCTTATATAAACAGCTGTAAATAGCACCATAACCCATTGGATTGGTTGTTTCACACCTTAAATATAAAATAATATATAATAAAATATAAAATAAATAAATAAGTATAAAAATCATCAGAACAATGATACCGAAATAGTAAAGAATGTGTTCCCGGGTCGTTTATCATCCAACGAGGCTGGACTGTAAATCGGATACAGTCGAAGATTTGAGTTTAGAATGAAGTAACTTGGTTTGGGAGAGTGAAAAAGTCAAATTAAAACAATAACGAATCAAAACTTTAAGAAAAACCTAAAAAATTATGAAATTAAACTAGAACACGAGGCCCGAAACCCGAACAAAGGGGAAAAAACCTAAATTCTTTAAAAATAACCTACGAAATTTTTTACACTTCAAACAACTCAACGGGACAAATACCGACGAATGCAAAAGACTATACCGAAAACGGAGTTCTTTAGATCCAAAAACGATTCAAGACAAAATCACGGTACCCGGACCCGTTCTTTACACGACAAAAAGTTTTGTAAAAAAATAACCCTACAAAAATTTTATATTTTTCCTACAAACTAGATTTAAAAGAAAATTTTCTAAAAAATCAAAACTAAATTTGATAATTTTTGTATTTATTATGAATTTAATAAACTTTTAACTAAATTAAATTAAAAAAAATATTAAACGTTTACAAAAAATTCTGAAAATTTTACAAAAAATATTAGACACTATGAAGTTCCTACGAAAAATAAGAAACACAAATAAGCTCGACAAATAAGCCCGAAAATAAGCTTAAACAGCTTTAAATCAAAAGCCACAAACATGCATAAATACCAAGCCCTTGAGGTCTTTAACGAAAAAGACCCAAGGGCGCAGTGGAAGATTGAGTATGTAAAAGGGGTTTGTATCGCTTGTATCCGGGTTCTTTCCGAGTCTTGCTCACCCGGGCCAAGTGTCTTCCCCCCCTTTTTTTTTTTTTTTTTCGCAAAAGTATAGGGTAGAAAGTGTAAAAGACAAAAGTACAGGGTAGGCGGGCAAAGATTTGGGAATTTACACTACTATGAAAACGCGTAACCCTATACTATCAAAGATATACAAAACAGACCCTACGATTCTAGCTTATTTTTGGCTTATCAAAAATTGAGAATTAGCAAAAACTTAAAAAAACTAAAACTTAAATTAAAGAGCTTATTCCTAACAACTTTAATAAAAGTGACTTCTACTTTAGACAAAAGAATAAGCTAGAAAATAAGCAAATCAAAAGCTGTTACAGTAAGTTGATGCTTAACAAGCTTTTTGGACTTTGGCTTATTCTATGCTTAATACTTGATGAAATTTGAAACTGAAAAATGCTTATTGTAGCTTAAGATGTGCACTGAAAGTATCTATAGAAAGATAAGCTAAGTCTTAACAAATATTATAAGAAAATTGAAATGAAAAAGTGCTAGTTTTCCTTAAAACTGAAATAAGCTTTTTCAAATAAGCTAAATGGCTTATTTTTGAACCTTACAAGCTAAAAATTTGGATTTAAGCTGTCCTAAGGTGATTAAGCAAATCTAGATAAAAGGTTTCTAAACATTGAAACTAGAAATAAGAGATCAATGAGAAATTAAACTAGGAATCAATATTGCTGCTATACTATTTTGACAGTTCAAATAAGCTACTCTAAGAGCTTATAAATGAAAGTTAAATGGTGACCTTAATATTTCTAATGGAGAACTATAAATGTGCTAAATTCTAGATTCTATTTCCTAATGACTAAAGCTAAATTTGAACTAGAAAATGTTTAACACAAAAGCTGTTTGAAAACTGTTTGCTGATGCAATTGACAAATGTACAAAAATGCAGGCTAAATTTTGTGGTTATGATCTTCTAAACAAACTCACTAGGTACTACTACTCCTATCTTTGCTATAATAGAAAACTATTGAGCCCTAAATCTCTAAAAGTTGAAACCAATATTCACCTAAAAGCTACCCTGGTGCAAATGAAAAGCTTTTAAACTCAAATTTTGGAATGCAAATAACTGAGCTTAAGATACTGTTTTAAACTTGATTAAAAAGCCTACACAACTAAATTGAAAAGCTTTGAAAGAATGCTGTTGACTTTAAGAGTCAAATACAGCTTAAACCAAACACACCTTAATGAAAACTGTTAATACTAAAGTAGCTTAGATTCTAATTTTAAAGCTAAATCTCTTAAATCCTTTTATCTACTACTGTTATAACTAAGCTTACTAAGCTATTCAAGCTCTAAAATGCCCAGCTTATTAGTAGGAAATAAGCACTTACTCTACTAGCTTATACTAACTATTTATGACAGAATTTTAAGTAATAAAAACTAGAATTGATTATAACTAGAACAGCATTAAAACTAAAATACCTATAGGCTAATTAAGCTAAATGAGACAGGATTAATATGAGGATTTAAAAGAAATAAGCAATTTGAAATAAGCTATGAATTAGCTAAAATGAAATTTAGAAAGAGAAACCTGAAATTTGAAGAGTCTTCTTCACCTAGACATCCAAGTGAAGAGTCTAGGTGATCCTAATGGCTTCCAAAAGCCTCTAACCTTAAAAACCACAATAAGCTGAATTTGAGCTTATTTCTCTTGTTGCATCCAAAATTAAAGCTCAAAAACTACTCAAGTGTCCATGATCTATGTAAAATGTACAATTGAGTAAATGAATCACAAAAACAGAACTTTAGCTAATATTTGAGCTTGTGAATAGTATATGCTCAAATGAGCTTATTAAGACTTATTTGATGAAAATCACTTAATCTTGAAAACAATACAAGAACACTTGAAAACTGCACGTATTGAACATATGAAAGAAAGTACAAGCTTATAAGAAGAGTACAAGAGCTTTAAAGCTATTTTAAAAAAACTTGAAAGTAAAATGCTTAATATTGAAGGAAAATACAAAACTGAAAATTAAAATAAAAACAACTAACTAAAACTAACTCATTTCTTCTGTCTTCCTCTTCTTTTATAACTGAGGCTTTGTGTTTGTTGTGTGAGAGGGGGAGAGCAAAACAAATCCTGGCCTTCAATCTTAGCCGTCCCTTTTGCTCGAAATTGGTGGGATTGCCACCATGGCATACTTTATGGGTTCTAGGGATAGTGGAGGGGGGAGAAAGGTTTGACCCATTGGGTGGTTTTGGGTTGCAGGGTAAAGAGGGTTTGTGAACCCGTGAGTTGGTTTGGGGAAGACAAAAATGGCGGGAAAGTAAGTTGTATGAAAAGGAGAGTGACAGGGTAAAAGGTTTATGGAAATGGCAATTTTGGTCCTTTATGGTGTTAGTTGTTATTGCACCCACCGTCCTTGTTGTTTAAAACTTTTGGGGACTTGGCAAAACAAGTCCCCAAGAGTGTTATGTCTAGTTGCACCCCACGTCCTTATTGGTACAAGTTAAAAGAGTTGGCAGCTATGGCCCTTGTGGTATAGCTTTGCCAATTTGGCAATTTGGACCCTTCTTTTCTTTTTCTTCTTTTTTCTCTTATAACTATAAGTTTAGGGTTTGGCAATTTTAACCCTTAAACTTATATTTCTTGATTTGTTGACTTTTTGGCTTCGGGGTTGACTTGGGCTTTGACCAGTTGACTTTTCTGTTGACTTTTTGACTTGATTGACTTTTCGGCTTCG
Source organism: Tanacetum coccineum (assembly GCA_026074375.1). NCBI lineage: Eukaryota > Viridiplantae > Streptophyta > Magnoliopsida > Asterales > Asteraceae > Tanacetum > Tanacetum coccineum. The sequence continues at coordinate 23,852 of BQNB010029546.1, read as the reverse complement.
ATTTGGCTTTGTCTTTCACAGTCTTTTCCATTCCGAGTCCGGTTTTGTCGTTTTGGCTTTGTTTTTCGTCCTTTTCTTAGTCATCCGTTCCTGCACAATACAATTTAGCAAAACAAGCATATATTTGGCATTTTAAGTCCGTTTTTGGTTATTTTAGCTCGTTTTTAAAGGTAAAAGGTATGTGTAATTAAGCACATACCAAAATCCCCCATACTAAGGTATTGCCGTGTCCTCACGCAATGCTATGAAGTAAGCATTTACGAAAACTAAGAATCTCAATCTCCCTCGACTAATAACTTTGAAAAGTAGCAAAGTGTTCGTCAAGGGAAACTAAGGAATCAAAAGCTTCGACAAGCCCCGTTTTCACCATTTTTTTATTCATACACTAATTATCCCTAATATTTTTGGATTTTTCTTTTCTCGACTTCCTGTTTGACTTCCTTTATTTTATTAACGCTGGGATCATAGAATGAGAAACGACCATAGAATAATCTACGGATGTCCTGACGGATAAATTCATCGTCCCCGATTTTTCACTAGTTCCAAACCAAGCAATTAAACAAGATCATTTGTCAATATAAGTCTAAATGCTAAGCACTCATACTTATGACTTGTGAACTTTTAACTCCCAACATGAATGTACGATTTAAATGTGTGTGCTCATTTCAACTCAACCATAGATCAACTTATTTCCATAGTCGTGATTCAAGATGAATCAAGACTCAAAGCAACAACTTATTAGGACCTTGTAACTTTAAAGAACGAGATTTTAACTGTAGAACTTTTTGCAACATTTTCATCATAAATTCTTAATGCTAGGAATGCGTTGCTTAGTTTGAACACCTACCTAGGCCTCGCTCCCTAGTAGGATATCACAACCAACGACCGATGTTCTTAGTTTGAAAACCCACCCCGTTGCTAGCGTAGTGGGAAATCACAACAACACCTTCTTCCTAATATGGCTAAGGATAAGTGTCTTAGTTTGAACCCTCACCTAGACCTCGCTTCCTGGTGAAATAGCACAACACACCCAAAATCCTAAAAGCAAAGTATGTCTTAGTTTGAACCCCCACCTCGTGGTTAGCGGAGTGGGATATCACGACACATCTTTTACTTGTTCCGTATAATCAAATGTATGCTTCATTGGCAAAATTTCAATACTCATGCATTTTTGCATTTATACTCATACATGCATCTATTCATTTAACCTTTCGAATTAATAAGAACAGAAAAATCACGCTTTAAAGTAATCAAGTTACAATTTGAAGCTTTTTCTAAAAACATTGATTGACTTATTTGAACTGAATTTCAGTACGATATCGATTAGGAGGAATTAGAAGTTAATGAGAGAAACTGCCACAAGTAACTCATATAGTATTATGTTCAGCACAATAAAACTTATAATTTTAACCTATCACTTCTTGTTCTTCACATTATTAAAATTCGAAAGCAATCGAATTCGTGAAAGCTTAGCCCTACACGCGTAAGTTGAGGAACAGCTAGGGCTCAACACGCCCTATCGAGTCAAAAAATAATCTCATTCCTACCCATTAGGAAAAGTCAAAATTGTACAAAACACTTATTTTATCTTGAAAATTTAAAATTTCCATTTTTTGGCCATTTTTATGCAAAAATTTGGTGGTAAAAACGGGATTGCGTGATAACAACGACTGCAGGCAAAAATCAAATCGAAGATCCCCCCCATACTAGAACTAAACATCGTCCTCGATGTTTCAAAGGTTTCCCCGTAAAACTAAGGCCGATTAAGAAGTGTGCCAAAAGAAAAACGTTAGTCGATTAATTTTGGATACTGTGTATTCCCAAAATTAAGCTAGATGATGGTTAAACTCTGTGTTGATCCTTAGAGTCTTCACAAACCGGGAAATCCTGGACATACAACACAAAGCATACAGAGGACTCGATCACCCACGTTGAAAACGCGGTTTTTGATTTTCGAGTCGTGAATCCTCTTTGTCTTTTCTTTATAGATCAAAGAGTTCTTATAAGCTTCATCACGGAGCTTATTAAGTTCATTCAGCTGAACTTTCCTATGGTCACCAGCGGTTTTAAGATCAAAGTTTGTAAGTGGAAGATAAAGTCATCATCGGACTTCCATTCAAGCGGTTTGGATAAACATTGAATTTCATGAAAGTTCCATTCCGATGAGATACATCTGGCATAAAAGAATGATACATTGAGATGCCGGGATCAAAAATGGTATCTTCATTCCTGGTGGAGAGAAGATATGGAGGGACAACGAGATATGTAAGAAAAGCAAGAAAGATCCATACAACATAAGTGAAGAGAGAAGATTGGTCATCCTCTAATGGTACATTCACATTAGTCGTAGACACATTCTTACGAATCTCGGGGTCAATAGAAGTCAAATTTCCCGGATCGGGATCAACCTTAAATTTGAAACATTCAAGATTCGGGATAGACATGATGTGAGTGAGTTTATCGGCGAACTCCTCACGATAAAAGTCACTCCTATCGGCATTAGGAAAATGATCATTCGAAACATCAAAGATAAACGAATCATATTGAGAAAAGTCAACATGAGTAGTGGTACTGCCACTACTCTTTTCTTTAAAATGATCGTTATCAATGTAGAAAGCTTTATAATCCGGAAGAGATAACTCAGAATGAGTAGTGGGACTGCCACTACTAATCTCTTCTAGATTAAAGCGAAAAGTTTCAGATTCGGTAATAGAATTATCAAAGGTGTTAGTCTCCTCCCAGATAAGATTAGGAAATGTGGAGGTAGACTTGGTCACAACAACGGAAGATGGAACGGGATTATCTTTTAATGCTTCGATTTTAGCAACAAGACGATTGACATTCAACAATTTTTCACGAAGGGTATCGTCTTTGATTAAAAGAATGTCATCCTCAATCCTTCCAACTTCTGGAATAACAATCTCCATCACCTTCGAGCTAACTGGCTCAGAATTGGGAGGTGATGCCTCAACATACTCGACATCGTTACTAGAGAAGGAATCTTCATCAGTCGAAGTAGAATCAACGTTAGAATCAGAGAAATCCTCAGATTGATCTTTTGAAATGTCAAGAGGCGGAGAATTGTCATGAAAAGGCACATCACACACTTTGGGAACACCTTTGGACTCACTTGGGATTGGGACAAGGATTTCAACACTAGACTTTATGAATTCGTCCGATTCCGTTGCCGAAATTGTGTCAAGATGCTCATTCTCCATAATTAGAGAGTTTACGGGCTCCTCGGTTGATAAAACGGGTGTGATTGCAATGGTATAGTCATTGTCATCATCATCATCACAAATGGGAATCTTCCAATAGCGCTCTTTAGCCGCTTGCTCTTCTGCAATTCGCTTCTCTTCTTCTTTCTTTTGCATAGCTTGAGCAATCAAATCATGCAAGGTTGTCATTTGAGTATTTAGATGCTCAAATCCAGAATTGAATTGCTCATTTTGAGAATTGAAAAACTCATTTTGAGAAGATTTAAGATCTGATGATAGACGGATATAATTGCTGGATGTTGAAATGGTCAAAACCGAACGAATTAGAAAACAGTAGCAAGGATTTTGCTCATGAAATAGACTTATTCATTTGTTGACACTGAAAAGTCTCATGAGGGACCTCCACAATAGTTACATACAAAGGAATTGTTGTTGAAGACCTTGAGGATTTTGTGAGATTAAGTCTGATGTAACACAGTTCCGATTGGATAAACGGAACTTGGTGTGCAACAATCGTAACATAAGAACCATTGTTTCCAAAATTCTCATCAAGAATGTCGGGGGTTGTGTGAGATGGGTTTGAATAATCGGGAGTGTTACTTAGATGAGTAACGGATAAAACATTTGTGTTTCAACATCCAATCTTAACAATAAAAACAAACTCCATCATATTCATTGCAACCACATTTTTGGCATTGACCAAAAATTTTTTGGTATTTTGCAAACACTTTTTCGAGCCTTTGTGGATCTTATCTTAACATTTTTGTTTGGTGGCTCCGTATTAGAGATAATCGGAAGTATTCGTGGACAATTATAACCAATAGAGCAGCCTTTCCCACAATACTTACAAGTGCATCGTTGAAAAAAGATGCCATTCTAAACGAATCACCCACTCCAACAACACTTTTGGTCCGATTAGTGGAGATGTTTGTGAGGAATTTGACACAGGGGCCTTTGTTGATACAACGAATGGATCTCGACGATCATAACAACGTTGGGAATTGTCATTGGAAGACTTGGAATATTTTGAAACTTTTGAAAACTTTCACCAATATCTTTCGTGTCAGGTCACATTCTAGACAATTAAGAGTACCAATGCACAGGTCTCCACAATCGAACAAAGTCTTTCATCTTAATGTGTTTGTTTTGAGACGATTCGGGCATTGGAACAAGAATCCTTGTTTTTGAGTTTCTCTTTTGAACATCATAGGCGAAGTTGTCAAATTTCCACAAGCCGAACATGCTTTAATCGCTTTAAAGTGATAATCGAATGATGTCATAAGAATTAAGATAATAGAGGGATAAGGAAAGCAAATAACTGATACGAAGAAAAAAGTAGATTTTTGGTTTTTCGAATTTATTAACAACATATTTCACAATTGGACAAAATCAGATAGACAACTTAAACCTGATAATCAATCTTACTTCACGGTAGCTCTCAGTATGAAAAACGCACAGGTGAGCGGAGGAGTAGGAATAGCGCGAAGCTTATTTCTCCTTTCGGGTCGTAGTTCCTAGGAACAACCCTCCTTATACCCACTTTATAGCTTGTCAATCAGAATGAGGTGAGCCGTATATCGTAAGTGACACAGAGACAGTTTTAAATCTTTGTTCGAGTTGGGAACTCAATAGTTCACCGGAACTTATTATGATAATACCTCAGTTGAGAATATTATATTTTGGTATTTTACCAATTAGTGAATTTTAATTTTTATGGACAATTTTTTTTTTTTTTTTTTTGATATGTACTAATAAAAAGAAAAGAAAAATATTTTTGTGTTTTTTAATATGATATATTAACAATAAGACAAGTTCAGATCAAAGTCGGATAACAATCGTAGCAAATGCCTCCCCGGCAGCGGCGCCAAAAATTGATTCGCGAATTAGTACACACTTATATAGCAACCCTAATACAGATTCTAACCGAATGCCCTTGACCAAGGCAAAAGGTCAAATTCCACAAAAGGATAAAATACACAAGATAGAAATCATGATAAAAAAAAACCGAAGGATATTCCCGGGTCCGTATGTCCCAACAGGCTGCAATTGAAAGTAATCTGTTGATGAAAATTAAATGATGGAGAATATTTAGATATAGATGGAAACACTGAATATAATTACAACTAAAATTAATTAAATAAAACCTATTTAATCATACGAGGAAAACAAATATAGGCAAAATAGGGGATTCTTAAAAACTACGGAAAACAAAATTAAAAGTTATAGGGAATCCCTAAAAATTAATATAAACTAAATACGGGAACAGAATCAGGTATCGGTAAACAAAATACTAAAAATTTAAGAAAATAAATGCTAAATTAAATTAAAAAATCCAAATTAAATTCGAATTAACTTTAAGTTTGAAAAAAAGAATAAAAAAACTAAATTAAAACGGAGGTCGTTTGAAATGCTAAACGAAAATAAACGGTAAAACGCACTACGTAAAACGGGTCTAAGACTGAATTTTATAAAAAATAAAACCTATACTAAATGTTCTATATTCCTAACACAACATGACAAAAGAAAAATTATAAAAAAGAAAAATATCTTTTTATTAATTTTTGAATTTTTTATGATTTTTCTAAGATTTAATTTAATTAACAAAAATACCCTTTCTAAAAATTTAACACTAAAACTATTCTTTTTATATTTCAAAAAACTAGATTAAATTGAAAATTAATGCAAAAAGAATTTTAATTTTTCAACTAATTTTCTATTTTTTAAGATTTTTTAAAGAAAAAGTACAATAACTAAAAATCTATTAAAATTTTCTAGAATAATACAACTTTAATAAAGAAAAATATAGAAAAATGGTTTTTATAAACTACAAAGGTGCAGGAAAAATTATGAACAAAAAGAAAGCCCCAATTACTATTGGCTAATGAACCCTAATTTAGCTTAATTAAAATAATAAACCCTAATATAGAAAAACTAAAAACAAAAATATTAACTTTTTTATTTAATTAAGAAAGACAGGGTAAAAAGTGAAAGAAAGTAAACTACAGGGTAGGCGGGCTAATATTTGGAATTTTACACTACAATAGAAACGGGTAACCCTAAACTTTAAGAAAAGTACCAAATAGACCCTACGCTATCAGCTTATTTTGCTTATTTAAAAAGTGAGAATTAAAAAAAACTTAAAACTACAAAGTTGTTAATCAGCTTATTCTTAACAACTTTAATAAAGACACTTTGGACTTTTGACAAAAGAATAAGCTGAAAACTATATCTGGCAAGTTCACTGTCCACAGAAAAGTACTATTTGCTAAGTCTTTTTAAGATTTTGCTTATTGTGAGCTTAATTCATGATGAAAATTAAAACTAAAGAGGGCTTATACTAATTAAGATGTGTATTAAAGAATCTACTAAACTATAATAAACCTGAGCTTAAACCAAAATTTAAGGAAGAAAATTAAGATGAAAAAGAGCAAAGTCTTAATGAAACTGTTTTTGAGCTTTTTTTTCTAATAAGCTAACAAGCTTATTACTGAACCTTTAATGCTGAGATTTTGGAAATAAGCTACACAATTGACTTTGAGTTAACCTAGATAAAAGCTTTTGCTAAATTCTAACTAATAGTGAAAATTCAATAAGAAAATTAAACTAGAAATCAAAGTGCTGCTATACTATAGTTTCTGATCTACTTTGTTCTGATGCAAATGGCAATGCACGCAACATACAGGTCGAACGTTTTAAGAGCTAATACCTCACCAAATGATTCTAAATGAGCACAGCACAACCTTGGACTCTAAAATGCTTTTGAAATCCTAAAATCTTAACCTCTTACAGCTGAAATTTGCCCTGGTGCTGGCAAGAGAGTTTTAACTCCCAAACTTTTAAATTCTAAACTCTAACTTTTAAAAGCTGTTAATCTCTTGTACTTATACCCTAACTCACATGAATGAATAACTTTGACAAGTTGATTATGACTTTAAGAGTAAAAATAGGCTAATACCAAACACTCCTTAAGAAAATCTGTCAAAATTAAAGTGAGCTTAAAACCTTTCTTAAATCTAAAACTTTCAGAACTTTTTATCTACTTTCACTTAGAATTACCTAATAAAAACTAATTAAGCTTTTAAAAAGGTACTAGCTTATTAGGAATAATATACTAGTTCCTCTCCTAGGTTTATACACTATAATGAACAAAATTGGAAGATTAAGTGAGATATATGTTCAACTAAATCTATGAAAACAAAGACAGCAATTACCACTGCTAAACAACATGATATTAAACAGAATTAAGCAACTTAAATTATACTTGAAATTTTGACAATAGTAATTTCACAAGAACTCTTAACTTTTTATATTAAAAACAGAAATATTACAACATAAAGCTTTTAAAACAACTGAGTATAATAATCTTAAAACAAACTTAATTAAATTTTTACACTAAGAAAAGGAAAAAACAGGGGTTCTTAACTCGGCTTGTTCTCTTTCCTTTTATAGAGGCTCAAAGGCATCACTTGGACTTGGGTTGTGTTTGTTGTGAGAGTGCAATGTCTCTCCAGCAATCCTAGCCTTCCATTATTCTTGTTACATCATCTCACCATTCATGGGGATCGGGTTTTTGTAAATTGCCAAGTGGGAAGGGTTATAGGGGCAGGGTAAGTGGGGAAAGGGTATGGGGTTAGCTGTGAGTGTACTAAGGGAAAGTGGTATAGGATGAAACGAGGAAAGGGAGTGGTGTATTGTAATGGCGGGAAGGTGGTTATAGTACCCTGTTGTGGTTCAGGTTTAAATGGGATGAATGGGGAAGAGGCAACTTTGGCCCCTCTTCTTTCTATCTCTATTCATTTCTTTTTTTAAGCCCAAAAACAGTTATAGATAGGTTTGGAAAGTGACAGCTATGGTCCCTCTGGTTTTATAACAAAAGAATAAAAGAGAGTTTTGGTAAATTGCAAAAATGGTCCCTGCGTTTTATAACTAAAAGAATAAAAGGGTTTTGGAAAATTGCAATTTCAGTCCCTCTTTTAGTTTAAACCATTTTTCTTTTATAAAACCTATTTTAAAAATGACAATTCTAGTCCCTAAGGTTTTGTAAAAAGGTTATTGGGCTTGGGTTTGTGTATTGGGCCCAATTGGGTTTGTGGGCTTGTATTGGGCCCAATTGAGTGTGTCTGGGCCCAATAAGATTTAGGCTTATGTATAGGGCTTTTTAAAGGCCCAATAAGGTTCAGGTATGGTTTTAATGGTGCTTTTTCAAGCCCAAATTAAGGTTATGAATGTGGGTTTTGTGTGTACAATTGCTGAGATTGGCTATAACAACTGAACTGGGCTAGATTGCCTTTCAAAGTCTTCACAAAGTCTTTGTCAATTGCACTCAAATGGGGCTGTTGAAAATTGATTGAGGGCCCATTTGGTCTTCACATTCTTCAAAATTATAACTTATTGGGCTTCTCGGCCCATCAGAAATTGGTTTAAGATTGCATCCAATAGTATAACTTACCGTTCCGCTGCCGTATTACTTGCAGATTTTTTCATCAGTATTGACTCATGACTTTGGCATTTTTGGACTTTGGCCTTGAATTTGCACAGTCCTTTAACTTTCCATTTCCATGCTCAGTTTTGTCAATTGGCTTGGTTTTTTGTCTATTTGTTGAATCCACTTCCTGCACAATACAAATGCAAAACAAACATATATTTGGCAGTTTTTGTCTGTTTTTGGTCATTTAAGCTCGTTTTTAGAGGTAAAAGATATGTGTAATTAAGCACTTACTATTCTTAAATTCAGTGCCATTATCTGATCTAATGATTTTAACCCTGTGATTAAGCTGGTTTTCAATCCGTCTAATGAAGTTCTGAAGGATACCACTAGTTTCATCCTTAGTAGCCAATTAGAATACCAACTAAATCTGGTCCAGATCAACAGGTAATTACAAGGCAAAATCTGCATTATGATGCGTTTTACAGAAGTAGGTCCAAAAAGATTCCATATGCAAGGAGTGTACTTGATCAGTGATTGTTCCTTATAATTTAGCCTTACAGGAGGCCTTGTGTTGCTTACCTTTGTGACAGGCAACACATGTATGGTCATTTCTGAAAACCTTGGAAGGTAGACCTCTTACAAGGTTTCCCTTCACTAGTTTATTTAAGTTTTTAAAATTTATATGACCTAACCTCCCGTGCCATAATTTAGATTCATCAGATGTGGCTTTTGCAATCAAACAAGCATAATCTTTTGTGAGAGTTGGTGTCTTCATATCAAACTGTACATATTGTGTTGCCTAGGTACCTTTAGAAGTATCTAATTTTCATCAGGCATCTTAAAGTCAGGAGACACAACAAGACATTCAATTTCAGTAAAAAGAACCTTGTGCTGCTTATCACATATTTGTAATATTGAGAAAAAGATTAAAATTGCCCAGTTCTTTTACAAAAACACACTATCAAAATCTAAATTACCAACTCTATCCTGCCTTTACCATTTATGTAGCCTTTGCTACCATCTAAAAGTAACCAATATCCCCCCCTTTGCAATTCTCAAAATCATCCAGGTGATCCTTTGACCAGTCATGGTCCCTTATCAACCACTAATCAAATAACCACTGTCCTCCTTGTTCTTGAGTGTATGATTCTGCACATGAAAAAGAGAAATTATTTCTCTTATGAACCCCAGGCCTTTTCAGGGCTTGGTCTGCTTGTGGTCCTTTAGCATTTACATTCGAACAAAATTGGATCCACTAATATAAATTGGAGTTTTGGTCTTGTGTTTCCTCAATTATATCGCTGCTGAGTTCTTACAGCTAGTGCTTAATTTCCCTTTACAAAAAGCGATGAGAAGTAAGTCATTTTTGCTGTATTTATAACAATGGGTCTTTTCACAGGTGAATGTGATTTTGAAAAATGACTTCTTTGATTAAACTTATTCACCTAGGGTCTTACAGGACTAAAACTATTTAAGTTACTAGTAGATACTGGTTGTTTAGTTCTAACAGTATTAACATTAAAACTACCAGTATTAACATTGGACCTGACAGAACTAACATTTTGCCTAACAGAATTAACTTTTGCCCTACCAGTATTAACATTAGACCTAACAGTATTAAGATTTGGCCTAACAGCATTGAGTTGTACTGGGTAGGTATAAATGTGAGTATATGCATGATTAACCCAGTTTGCATTGTTCCATACAGGTTTTGCCAACCCCGTTACCTATATTAAAAAACCCTTTGTTATCTTAATCTCATCCTCTCTTGCCATATTTATCTTTTCGATAATTCTTTCCTTTAACTTCAGGTGTCCCTTGATTTTTCATTTGTTGCCTAGGAGTTTTTACGTGTGTTGCACAACTAGGTTCAACTTCTTTTGATCCAGACACAACTTTTTCATTAGTTGTAACAGACTTAGACGTAGACATCTCATTTGATACACTTATACTTTCTGATTCAGACTCAGAAGAGTGCTTAAAGGGATTTCCAAAATATCCTTTACTGTCATTTGATTGACAGGTAGAATGCTCAGTGGAGTTGTCATCCGAGTCACTATATTCGGGCTTTTAAGGTCCCTTTTTACCATAAACATACAAAGAATCATCAATTTCCTCTTGTGGTTTAGGAGTATAGTCTCCATATAATGGATGTGGAACTCCTTTGAAATTATTAGTCTTTGAAAATCTACTGTATAAAGGTTTGTTAAGAAAATCTTCTTCTGTACACTTAAACACAGTACGATTCATTTCTTCCTCATAGCTTAAAACCTCATTGTTTGATTGTATTTCATATCCTAAGCCAACTTTACTATTTGAAGTCATACCTGAATCAACTAATTTCCAAAGGTTTTTAGAAGAATTTTTCCATGAATCTACTATTTTCTGCAATTGTTCCTTTTCTTTTACAGCTTTCATTCCTATTCTCCTATATTTTTTAAGCTTTTCATCTTTTGCATATATTTCATTTGCTTGAAATGTAAGCTGTTCATTTAGAGATAATTGCTGCTTTTGAAAAGTAACAACTTGAGCTTCTAATTTCTTAACAGCTAGTGTATAGGCAAGTATTTTTGCTTCTTGTTCACCTAACTGATTCATTTGATCATCACATAGTGTTTTAAGCTTATTATATGAATCAATGCAAGTTTTAGAACATAATGATACCTCATTATTTGAGCTGATAGCCATGAGTGCATGATTTGTCTCTTCTTCCTCTACTGTATGTTCTCCCCAATTGACAACACCATCATCCATAGTCAGCAAACAGTTCTGATTCTGTTCTTTCTTTCCAGCTCCTTGATCTTGATAAAAAGAGTCTCTCTTCTTTCCATCATTTGTCCCCTTGGATGGCAATTCCCATAGCATAATGGGAACCAGTGTTGTGACATTTGAAACATTCAAGCTTTTTTTGTCAAAACCAACAGGTTTGTTTCCATCAATCCGGACTCTCTTTCTAGTCTTCTTGTAAAACTTCTTCATTCGAATAACAATCATTGCTATCTGCCAGTTTATATCCATCTCTTCAATGTTCAATCATTAATTGTTTCGTCTTCATTGCAGCAAGTCCAGCCCCTTCTGATTGTTTGGCAAGTGTAAATAAATAAATTATCAGCAAAACCAGGAGGAACTCTCGTTCTAGACTAATTGTCTTGCAAGAAGTAGAAGGAGTGTAAAGTACTATAGGGACAGTATCGACAGAATTAAACCTTTGTTATTGTTGCTCTTGCTGTGTGAAACAAAAGCAACATTTTGAGCACTTGCAGATGATTTTGAGGTACTTGTGAGTTCTTGCTCAAAAACCTAAGGTTATTATACAAGTCATCAATGGACAAAGTGTCAACATTGGTTTCGGTTCTTATTGTCTTGCTAGATTTGACCAAGCTGCCGTGGGGCAAAGATTGAGAAACTTATGATTTGCATCTCGGTTGATAACTTCAGCAACTTAGGGCTTTTAACTATGAGAGTAGTGGTTGGAAACCTGTCTTATCTCTTTTTTAACCCTTTCTGAACTTGATATAGTAAATGCTTCAAACTGTTGTTTTAAAACAGCTTTCTGCATCTTCTTTGAATTTGCATTACCACCAAACCTAGTCCTTATGGCTTCCAAAATTTCTTTTGCATCGTCCATTCCATGAAATCTTCTCAGATGTTCCTTGGGAATGGCCATAAGTAAGATGGTTCTAGCCTTCCTTTCCTTTTCAACAGCATGAATTTCTGCAGCAGATACTGGTGGAAGTATTCTAACAACACCATCTTTTCCAGTTGAGATTCTCTTCTTTGAATTTCCATTCTGAATTACCTTCCAAACATCATTATCAATATTTCCAGGCTATGCTCTATCTCCATGGCCCATATATCATACTCCTCCTTCTTCAGAATTGGGAGTTTGATATTTGAGATAGTGGTTGTTGTAGGAATGTTGTTGTTGTTGTTGTTGGTTCTTTTGTGATGTTTATTGGTTGCTAGTACCATTTTTTTTGATGTCTTTCATGGTATGATGCTTCATCATCACTAAGATGTTGAGAGAAATCATCATTAGCAGGTTGAGACATTTTTCTAGATCTGAAAGTGATTGTTTGTGGTTCTTGTGATCTTCATAATAGAGTCACTCTAGAGGCTTAATGACACTTGTAGTCCAAAGTCTTGGAGCTATTTAGCCTTTTGTAAGTGCAATAGCTAACTTGAATAAATCCAATTAACTATATGAGAGACAATGACTATGAATACTAGTGTGCTAATGCGTGAATCTTAACACAAGTTACTAAGAAGAACACAGTAAACTTTGCTATTTTCTATTAATTTCTATTAGGGTTCTATTCTCAATTCATAAAAACATCTGGGCAGATGGGTTCCTTGTTATTACCCAAGGACCCTAATGTTGGGCTTTAGCAAATGTGTGAAAGGATTAATGCATATCTTTCATAAGCGTGTGGTGTGGATAATGATATCCATTCTAGATATCTCTAAGCTAACTTATTCGGTTACATAAACAGACTTAACTATATGAGACCAAGTACAAACTATATTACTGCCGAATTAAACTTTGTACTGGCAGACTTAACGATGTCTACTAGATTCAACTCTATAATACCAGACTTAAGTCTGTTTATGTTTAATTCTAACATAAAGCTGCATTGTTAGACCCTGAGTCTGATAAATGGCTAAATGCTATGAATGTGGAAATGCAATCCATGAAAGACAATGAAGTTTGGGACTTAGTTGAATCTTCTCCTAACGGCAAAACCGTTGGTGCACGTGGCCTCTTCCAAAAGGAGACCATTCAGGATGGAGCGGTACTACGGTTTAAAGTTGTCTGTAGCGCAGGGCTTACTCAAACCTTCAGGGGTTGATATATGATAGAAACCTTCTTCGGTTGCAGACATTAGAGCTATTAGGATTCTTATAGTCAATAGCCGCGTATTATGACTATGAGATTTGGCAAATGGATGTCAAAACTGCCTTCCTCAATGGACATCTCTCTGAAGAGGTCTACATGGAGCAACCTGAAGGTTTTGTTCAATCCAAATATCAAACCGTGGTATGCAAGCTGAAGTGTTCCATTTATGGACTTAAGCAAGCAACAGCAATGGAAATTAAACGATTTTTTAATGGTGAAATGAATTAGAATTTGGTTTCACATAAAAATCATGATTGAGCCATGTGTATATCTAAATTCTAGTGGGAGTAATGTCACTTCCTTAATTCTTGAATGTCTGTGACATATAGATCATGGGCGGAAACAACAATTCCCATGTTACAAGATGTAAAATCCTACCTTGGAAGGTGTTTTGCTATAAAAGATTTAGGTGAAGCTGCATATATTCTTGAAATCAAGATCTACCCAGAACATTAGGCATGGCGGGTATTAGTTTGTGTCAAAGTGCTTATATTGAGAAAATCTTAAAAAGATTTCATGTGGAGAATTCCAAACGTAGAAGTATCCCAATGCAAGATAAGCTTAGACTGAGTAAATCACAAGGTGCTTCAACACTTGCTAAATTGAAGCGCATGCAAAATGTGCCATATGCCTTGGCTGTGGGCTCGATTATATATGTTGTGAGATGTACTCGCCCTGATGTTGCGTTCGCTCAGAACATAACAAGCCGATTTCAACAGAATCCAGGTGATCTTCACTGGACTACTGTTAAGAACATTCTGAAGTATCTCAGGAATACTAAAGATATGTTTCTAGTTTATGGAGGTGAGATAAAACGAGAGCTCAGGGTTTCTTGCTACACTAATGCTGGATATCTAACGGATGATCATGACCTCAAGTCTCAGACTGGATATGTATTCATTTTAAATAGAGGTGCTGTTGATTGGAAGAATGCTAAGCAAAGCATTTTTGCTACTTCATCTGCAGAAGCTGGGTATATTGTTGCCTATGATGCTTCTCAGGAAGCCGTTTGGGTTAGGAAATTCATTTATGGGCTTGGTGTTGTTCCACAATTGAAGAACCCATAAATATGTATTGTGATAATACGGGAGAAATTACTATAGCCAAAGAATCTGGAATCACTAAAGGTGCTAGACATTTTCGTGCCAAAGTTTACTACCTTCGTGAAGTTATTGAATCTTGGACATAAAGCTAGAAAGAAAAGTTCACCACAGATGACATGACTTAGCTGATTCCTCTTATACTAAAGCATTAGCCTTTCCAAAGCATTCAGAACATACTAAAAATATTATTCCAGCTAGTAGTCTCATGCAAATCTGTGTTTATTAGTTATTTGGATAATTGGGATTGTAGGACAATTTTATTTTCCGATGAATAAAGATAATTGGTATTTGTTTTTCACTCATATAATAATTATTTATCCTATATTTTCATATTTAATCCTTGAAAGATTTATCATTCTAAATATGTCCATTGTCGGTTATTAATATAGGAGTATTGTTACATAAGGCAAATGTGAGTGTTGGTTATATTCTTTGTAATATATGGTGGTTTCGCCCAAACTCATCTTTTCATAAAAGGATGCATAATTGGACACCCAACTTCGACTATTTACTTTATGGATCGTTGTCAGTAGTAAAATTTTGAAAAATGGTCGTTAAAGTCATCCTAGACTTGAGAATACAAACAAGTTCTGGTTATGTGTGGATATCACGTTTTATTCTAAGGTCAAACGCTGTTATGAAAATGGTAGTTTAAAGACTATTATTGGAAGTGATGTTGAAGCAAGTATTCATCAACATTGTATTCAAGAAAGAATTTGTTCCTCACTTAATAGTGCAGAATGATACATTGGCCGCCTCTCCAAAATTAATCATATAATTGTTTTGGTTCGAACCAAAGGGGTAATGCAATATGTTCTTGATTACATTGGTATATCTGTATTAAGTTCATCTAACGAGAATCTAAAGGTTTTAAACTATATGGAACTGAGTTAGGATATATCCCTGGTTTAAACGGTATTTGAACAAAGGGAGATGATTATAGCACATATACATACCAGCTACTGAGAATGTTTTTAACTTGACCTCAGGACATTTTATAGTTTTAACACGAATGTTGGAGTGTGTTAGACGTTTCCGTCGTTAGTATATGGGCAGTCTGCTACTCCAACTCCCAAGTTGGAGCTATTGGATTATGGTAGTTGGATTAGCACCTATATGACTAGAAATGTGTAAGCCTATTGGGGGCACACACGGTAAACACTTAGAGTGCGTTTTACTTCACGTGCATTTCTAATTGTTAAAGAAAAGGACCAATAATGACTAGACATAATCCTAGGCTGTCCTAATTTACTTCGCCGGCTACTGGAAGGATCTAGAGAGTGTCTAGGTTCATTCTTGGAGATAAGAAGGAGTAATTGTTGGGATTTTATATCTATCAAACACGTATAGAACTTATAATTAACAAGAGTTCAAGAACTTGCGTACCTTTTAGTAATTTAACAAATGCCGCCTTAAATAAACGCAATAGTGAACCACCACGCGAAACTACTAAGGATCAAAAGTATAATCCCTTTACTTCCTCACACACAATACGTTCTTAGCAAACAATGTGTTATGCTAGTACTAGTAGTGGTTTAACCAAACGATAACCTTCGTCTTTGAATCAATCAACACATGAACCAAACCACAAGGTTGTAGTGTTCGATCGCTAAACAAAAACCCTAGGAGGTTTGTTTGGTTCGATCGCTCGTCACCCGAGAACAAAACCAAAACCCTTTGAGGGTTTACAACACCGGTCGAACAAAAAGGAGAGACAAAGGAGAGATTTATGGTTTTTTAGGGATTAGTGATTTCAAGTTATGAGCTCTCAATCATCCTAAGACCCCTATATATACACCTTATAGCTTGGAGTGCAAGCAAGCTAAGCCTTCCTACCTCCTCAGTGGAGGTTTGGTTCGGGCCGATAGGAGGGAAAAGGGACAACCACACCCTTCTTTATTGGTTTTTGATATTAAGCCCTTTTAAGCTCTTTAACGACTAATATTTATTTTCGTTAAACATTTAACGATCGTTTGTTAAATCACTAATTAATATATTACTTTAATATATATTAAAACGTTGTTCTACATATTAACGTGTGCGTCCCCGTAGGCTCGAATAAATTTCCGGACATATATAATTTATATTTGTTCATATTCCAACAGCTCCCACTTGGACATGTGTCACACCCCGACAAAGGCCGAAACTCGGGAATGCAACATAATGATCAATCATAAACACAGATACAATAGAGAAACTACATGTGCTTAAAACTCCAAGTGCTATGAAGACATCAACCTGAACAAATCAAGTGATGTCCATACAAATTGCAACAAAAATCTAAATCTCTTCCAATTATTCCAATGCCACACAGGAGACCATAACTCCATAATTATTCCATAACATCCAAAACTATAATCAAAACAACAAGCAAGAAAGACTTCAAACGAAATTCCACACGGGATACTTCTAAGTCTGCTATCAATCACCAACAACTGTCCTCTTTCACTTTTCACCTGAAAAATGATACTCGAAACGTCAACAATAATGTTGGAGGAGCCTCGGCGGTTTGACCTAACCCAAAAGCTGTGCAATCTTTTCAACAATAGGGACAAATAGTGCTATATGACAGTGAATATATGCAAACAACCTTAGTATCACCGCTAATCAATAACCATATGTCACTTACGCACCTAAAGGGCCCTACCCGCTGGAGGCACTAAACATTAGGCAAAGCGGACACACACAAACCTGGGTAGGCGTACCGCATTCCTCCCCCTCTGTTCCTTCTCTCTTATCAAATAACACACAAATACTGGGTAGTCGTACCCATCCGATCCAATAAATCTCAAAAAACTGGGTAGGGTACCATCCGATCCAAATAATCTGCATCACATAATATTACATAGAAGTCATAATCACATAACTTGTCCCAAAAACAAACCAATTTGCACAAGTCAATTCAAAAATATTTCAAAACACATTTGAGTATCATTTTCCCCCAAAGAAAAACGTTAAAAAGTGGGGCTACGAGAACTCACCTCAAGCAAGTCTTTAGCTACCCAATCTCAATCATGTACAAGACGACATGCATGACGCCCGCAACGTCCTACGTTAAGTTAATGCCCCATATATTAATCATCAATTCCAAAAACAATCTTCACGTTGATGCATAGAGTTAGCACGGTTGTCCATTTCCCAAATAAGTTTTAGTGGTGTGATGGTTGTGACAAACTTTTCTCATAATCATATCAATTTGATTACTACCGATAACTACATATATATACTATTTAGCGTAAATAGATAAGTAATATAATAAATATTTATAATTATTAATTATAAATATATCTCGACAAGTCCATTCGGTACACCTTAGTCACTTCAAAATAATCATTATACGGTTGAAAATGAAACGTTTACTCATAATAAACACATTAGAGAAGTTTCGAGAAAAAAATATATTTTTCGTCTTTTAGTGAATTTATTAAAAAATAAATAATTAAATATTATTTTATTATTTAAAATCAAAAATCATGTTTTTAAGAAAATTTCTAAGTATAAACTTTTTACGAAATTTCGACATGACCCGTACGTTTATACAACGTTTTCCAAGGTTTCAAACCTTATTTTCATCAATTTTCACAAATTCGACACTTTTCGACAAAATCCCAAAATCTCAATCTTTAACACTTATCAACACTTTTCCTTCAAAGTATCTTTCAATACCACTTCGTAAATACATTTCCACTTTCAAAAGTCCAACAAAACGCTCATAATGACAAAATATCGCTTATTGGGCCTTAAGGCCCAACAAGGGTCCATTAGGACATTTATAAGTCCAAAATATAATCCAAGTCCAAAACCAAGGTCCATTTACATATATAAGTATATACTTATATGTAAAAATAATCCGGACCACAATAAGCCTCTAATACGCCGCGGCTCAAAAGACTTATTGTGTCGTTGGTCGCATAACTCTACAATACGTATATTAAGCTTTAAAATAAGCTAATAAGCTACGTATCGCTTTTGGTTACTACCATAAGCCTCAAAATAGTCCACAACATACACCAATACACAAAATAAACAAAATCACTTTTCTAGTGATTTTGAGAAGGGGTTCGTGGCTTATAAGCCCAAAATAAGCCAATAAATAGCATAAAATAAGCCCGAATAAGCTATACAAGCTATTATAAAAAATAAGCATTCTAACATCATATATTATTCAACCATCACGACCACAACATCAAAACTACAAAAACCATTTTTTTTCTTTTTACTATTCACGAATCAAACGCACCCTTTTATTTGTTTCGTTTCTAAAAATCGATTTTCACGACGATCAACTTGTACAACTAACATCTATGCATCAAACAACCCAAAAGGACAAACGACAATTAAATTTGAAAACTTAGAAGGAAATTTAAAATTTAGTAGATTTCGACACGAATTCCCGTGACAGCGCTCAAACGTTGTTTAAATGACATTACAAACACTCTTATCAACCCGGAATAACACGTTCTTGATTAAAGTTGGAAAACAATGGTGGTTTTATGGTGGTTAAGCGGCAGATGAACCACAAGCACACACTCTTGTGTGTGTTCTATTTTTTAGTAAATGAAATGGATTATGATTCAAAGTTTCTAGCAAATGGAATATTGTCTTTGGGGGGTACACACCCAAGGACAGCTTTGCTAAAAAGCCCCTTGTCATTTTTAACTTACTTGACCGGCCATGGCATCCTATGGGTGTCGGGTCTTTCTTTTTGTGTCGGGATCACTTAAATACTCGTAAAACTCAACCGTAAAATTTACCCCAAAGTTAATTAGCATTTTTATTCACTTTAAAAATACTTTTCCATTAACCTAGAGTATTCACACGACATATTTTCACTTTAAACCCTTTCAAAACTCATTTGGACATTAACGGACGTGTCAAACTCGTTTTTTAGTATTTCTTAAAATTCACGGGTCAAACCACCCGGAATATAAATAATACAATAATACCTTCCAAAAGGGATTATTAATCACAATAAACTTCAAATCATCACATATCTCTTAAAATCACCACCGTCAACATGGTACAAAATCTGGAATCAAATTGACAAAGTAAATAGTCAAAAGGACTATTAAAGAATATCAGACACAAAAATGCGTTAAGGTTACATTCTACCCCCTTAAAAGAATTTCATCCCTGAAATTCAACTGTTAACATCACTAAACAAATGTGGGTACTTCAATTTCATCTGATCTTCACGTTCCCACGTGAATTCAGGGCCACATTTCGAATTCCACTAAACCTTGACGATGGCAATCCTACTACGCTTCAACTTCTTAAACTCTCTTTCCCAAATTTCCATAGGCTCTTCCACAAAATTTAACTTAGCATCAACTCGAATCTCATCCAAAGACACTTTGATTGTTGGATAAGCCAAACACTTCTTAAGGTTCGACACGTAGAACGTGTCATGAACATCATTCAATTCCTCAGGCAAATCTATCCGATAGGCCACAAGGCCTACTTTCTAAATAATCTCAAACGGTCCAACAAACTTAGGCGCAAACTTCCCTTTCTTCCCAAAGCGTACCACACCTTTCCAAGGTGACACTTTGAGCAAGACATAGTCACCTACACTAAAATTAGAGGCTTCTGTCCTCTTATCAGATAAACTTTATGGGACGATCACGCGCAGCCTTAAGTTATCTTAATCTGCTTAGATCTTCACAGTTAGTCTCTGCACTAACCTAGAGTCCTATGCCAACTAACCTTCTCCAACCTCAGCACCACACCATTGGTTGCGGAACGACACTTTTCTCCCATTCCAATGCCTCGAATGGAGCACATCTCACACTAGAATGATAACTATTATTATATGAAAACTCAACCAACGGAAGGTGAACATCCTAACTTCCTCTGAAGTCTAGGACTCATGCCCTAAGCATGCCTTCCTAAGTCTAGATAGTACGCTCACTCTGACTATCGGTCTGAGGGTGATAAGCCGTACTCATGTCTAAATGAGTTCCTAATGCCTCTTGCATTGACTGCCAAAACCTCAATGTGAAACGACTATCATGATCCGATATATCAAAGATCGGCCACACATGTTCTAGCAACTATTCATTCAAATACATCTTAGCCATGATTCGCTCGAGGGACTTACTCTTAAAAACTTATATATATATATATAAATAATCTCAGAGGATCAGACATCCGCGAGACCAAGTTAAACCGGACAGCAGTACTAGAGAAAACCCGGGTCGTTATGTCCCAACGAGGCTAGAGATGGAAAATCGAAAGACGATTGATGATTTGTGTTTGAATGTCACAAGGAATGATTGGGCACAGAAACTGATAAAAATAAGCAAAAGCACATAAAAATAGCAAAGAAAATAAGCTGGGATAAGAATCAAAACTAGAAAAGGCAAAAACGCTTAAAACTTTTACACTAAAGCACAAATAAGCTCAAATAAACTTAAAACAAATCAAAATAGGCTAAACTAACTCTAAATAACCAAATACAAAAAGCAATTAAGCTAAATTAAACAAGATAAACACGACAGTACTAACAACAGTACTAACAGTTTTAACTACCAGTACTAACTTGGAGTTAGTACTGCTAGGCTAAAGTTAGTACTGTTAGCTTAAGGTTAGTACTGCTAGGCTAACAAGACTTAAAGAAATAATAAATAAGCAAACAAAGCTAAAACAGAAGTTCACCTAACCTTAATAAGCACTTAGTAATTGGAATAAGCAACTAAAATGATAAATAAACTGAAAAACTCTTAAAATATTTTGAAAAAGGAAAATAAGCTTAAATAAGCTTACCCCTAAAGAAAGTAAAGGAAAATGGTTTAATATACTCTAAAAAGCTAATCTAATCTTAAATAAGTAGAGACAATAAGCTAATAAGCAGAAATGGACTAACAGTACTAACTAAAATGAACTACCAGTACTAACTTTGAGTTAGTACTGCTAGGCTAAAGTTAGTACTGTTCCTAAAATCAACTAGCAGTACTAACTTGGAGTTAGTACTGCTTGTTCAAAATAGCCTTTAACATTTCCAAAAATCATTTTTATTAAAAACAGATTATCAAATAACAAAGTAAAACACTTATAAGCAATTATTAATCAATAATAAGCACTTAAATAAGCATGAATTGGTCTAGCAGTATTAACTTAAAACCAACAGTTGTATTAAATAAACTAGCAGTTCTGCAATAGATAAGTAAAGTAAGAAAAGAAAAGAGACTTACAACACCCCTTGCTCAAAACAGGGCTAAATCAAGAATCTACAAGCTCTAACTTGAGGAAAACAAGTTAGTGAGAGTCCATAAGCCCATCCAGAACTGGCTTATCATCCATAACATAAGCTGTGGTATATTTGAGAGTGATTTGTGAATACAAAACAATAAGATTAAGTAACTTAACACTGATATTGATTTAAAAACTTCAAACTTGCATTAATTTTGAAAGTGTTACAAAGCTGGAAATAAAAGCTGTAAATAACTAAAAATAAGCTAAGTTGTATTAAAACTTAAAAACTAGATAAAAACTAAGACTAGGTGCCTCAAAGGCTTACAAAAAGCTCTATTTATAGCCGAAGTCTTGGACTTGCAGCTTGTGCTTCTTTGGAGAGCAAAAACGAAGTGTGCTTGTTGTGTGAGGTGAATCCAAAGCAAATCCCAGCCTTTGATTTCATTTGTGCTTCTTTGGAGTCAATCTTAGCCATTGAAGATACTTGGGAAAGGTGAGGGATTGCCAACATGGCTTTTATACAACTGGGGGGGGGGGGGTAGTAGGGTGGATGAAATGATTTTGGCTAGGGTGAGAAGTGGTTTTGCAGGGAAGAAGGTATGGGGCGACATACCAGTTGTAACTGGGTTTTAGGGTGGGAAAGAAGACTTTTTGGGGGAAGTATGCAGTTTGGTCCCCTGAAGTTGTATAACTTAAATGCAATATCTACCCGGTTGGCAGTTTTGGCCCTTGTCTTTTTAATCTTTTGTAATACAACTTTAGGCTTGGCAGTTTTAGCCCCTCAAGTTGTAAAATCTTCATGCGGATGACTTTAGACTTCGACTTGACTTGGTCCTTTCCTTCCCGTGCTTGGAATTGCTTGCTTTTGGCTTTCTTTTTGCTCTTTTTCTTGAATATCCGTTTCCTGCACAATACAAATGCAAACATACAAATACAATGTATTTTTGGTATGTTTTTAGTCATTTAGGTCCGCTTAATATAGAAAATGGTATGTGTATTTAAACACATATCACTTACCAGTAGGAACTACACTACCAGCAGGAACTGTTTACTCTACCAGTAGGAACTACATACCTACTAGTAGGATCTTTCTATTACAAGATTCCTAACAATCCTCCCCTAAACTTGAATTTGACATAGTTAACTTCAAGTTTCTAGATAGATCTTTCGTTGATAGCACCAGAGGATTGAACAACAACATCTTGTAAACCGTCTTCAAAGGCAACCGTCTTATACGTTGATGCAGCAACCAAAAAATCAACATCTAAACATTAGACTGCAACAGGATCACCATATCTACATGAATGGGTTTGATGAGCCTTTACCAAGTAGCCATTCACTCTTGGGCTAGTCAGTCCATTGGCACCCAGAAAGGGTTACGCCCATGGTGGATTGCAAACCATCTCAACTAATTGGTACATGAAACATAGGTCAGTTGAGAGACCCTATGGTTTTAAGCAAACCATTACAGCTATATCAATTCATTCTGGTACAAGACCTGGGAATTGAAACCAAAACTCAATTAATTCTAGCCTGATGGCCTGGTAATTGAGAACCATAGAGTATTACACCCAAAATATTTCCCGGTAAAGATTTTGCCATAAAACCAGTTTAGCAATATAGATCAATGAAACACAAAGATGAGCCTGAAATGCAAAAATGCTCATCTACAGTTTTAAAAACCAAGTGATCTTTCCCCAAAAGAGTATACCAAAAATCAAGATGTTCCAAGAGACAAAAAAACAACATTTACAACAAGCTGCACAAATTATAGAAGAAAACAGAAAAACAAAATGTAATAAGATAAACATAACAAACTTAACAATACCAGTTATGAACCTTAGGACGCCTTGAATCAGAAATTTGTTTCTTGAGAAAGACAATCAACTGAACTGCAGTGGTAAGTTCATTACCCACTGTATCGCGACAAATTTCCAGCTGATGTTCAAGCATCCGTTCGATAAGATTGACAGAAAGAGGATACCTCTTGTCAACAAACATGTGTAGCACAA